>JAQIWR010001251.1:0-14480 GCA_034695945.1 Glomeris hexasticha
ATTTATTTGTAAAAATGCTTTTAATAAACCCTATAAAAACCTTTTTTTTGCAGTTACAGACTATAAAAACCCTTTTTTCCCCCCTTTCAGACTATATTTTAGACTATATTTTGCTATCTTATGGCTCCTACCTCTGTCCATGTTTCTTAAAATATGCTGTAATGTTCAATAAAGTAAAGTACTCTTCTAATGATGCGAATTAATTTTACATTGCGCTATCCATGTATTTTCAGTTTTTGAAAAACATTGTATGTTTTATTATTAAAGCAAAAAAACAACAACATTGTTTACTTTCATTTTCTGCATACTTATTTGAAGCAAATTAATTATCAACACCCAATCCTAAAGCCTCTTCAAAACTGGATTTAAAAAAAAAATAATTCTGCACACACTATTAATTTGTAATCAAAAGAAAAATTGCAAGTTTATCTCACTCAAGTTTTTCACTAATGAGTCAGTTTTACAGTGATTTGCTCAAAACCCAAATTTGTGGGTTAGCATTCTAACACAGACCACCGTCAATCCTCTTATCAGGGAGCGGGATCAAGATGCCGAAGCGAAGCAGTCATGCATTCATTGATTAGTAATTTTTCTTGTCAGATAATAACAGGGTTTTTGCATTTCTACAATTTTTTGACTTCTTTTTCTTTTTATCCAAACGCTGTCCGTTAAACGTTAAATCGTGTCAGAATAGAAACAGCTGACTTACAGTAATCCTGGTTCAATGTATGTATATATGTATATGGCCAAACAAGTTTGTAAAACGTTTCTTAGGAGCAATTCAAATATCAGATGGGAGGTGGCCACATGTCCAAATAACCAAAATAGTGTTCCACAAACTTAGACATGCTTAATTTAAACAAGGATAAAACCATTGAGCGAAACTAATGCAACCGTTGGAGTAGAAGGTGCCCAGTAAATAATAGTGCAAGGACCTCGAGGCGGATTTTAATTACAAAAAATCAACTTTTTTAGGCCAGGTGTATACATGATACGACCCAGTCACTTGTCCACACAATTGGAACAAGACAGGATTGTGGGCAGTACCCTTTAGTAATTTTGCACAGATGAAGAAAAAGAAAAAAAGTGTTGGAATTTTGCACACAATCAATTTGAATATATACAGCACTCGGCCAAGGACAGCCAGGCCAATGGGTATAGCTTTATAACCCCATGTTAATGCACTGTTATTAATCTGTCACCTGGCAAAAAATAAATCTGCATCAACTTAGTGAGAGGGTAAGAGTAAGAAAGAGACAGACAAGAAATGGAGTAGATTGGTAGCGTGCAAAATGAGTGAAAGGATCGAGGCCGAGGACGCAATTTTTAAATGTCACACGTATAAATGAGTAACGAGATCAGGTACAAGACATTTGCCAGTAGGCACCACACAAAACACCATGAAAACTTTCATTGCAGGCTTCCTTTTCATACGTGAGTTGCAGTCAAACCTGCCAACAAAGCTACACCTGTACTATACAGTCACTCTAAATATGCCCTCTGCTTGAAACAGAAATAGTCCATACCATTACTCTTATAGCCATAAATTGTACACACTTGTATTAAATTTGTGTTGGTATATTGTTACAACTATACTATCAGCAATGGGCATCAGCAGAGTGACTATATCGTATCAGTGAAAGAGGACAACTGATAGTTTCAATGCTCACTGAATGAGTTTTGTGTTGGGTACATACATATATTGCAGATATAATTACTCAACATGTTGCCACCACTGTGAGACACTCGGCAAACCATGGTCCGATATCAGTGACTGTTTGGTCTAATGAGGATGGCGAAGAAGTAAGTTCAAAAGAATTTCAATATGTTACTTCTTCCCATGTTAAAACGTTTCATATATAATTGAAAGTCTTTATCTGAAATTTCAATATCTGAAACATATTTCTCTGTCCCTGTGGGGGGGGGGGACTACTTTAAGAGAAACTTTGATATAGGGTATGTCAACTATTTATATACCTCATTGATTGAAGCAAGTCCATGCAGTTACTGTTAACAGAGTTTTTGCAAGTTTATAGGGAATATAAACTGAGTTACAAATCATTGCATGATTTATATTGTAGCTTTTGGACTTTTAGGTTATAGAGATTCGACTAGAATTTACAGAAAGTACTTCTGCATTTTAATAACATTTTTGTCCATTCATTCAGACTGTTCTCAAGACTCGGGTGTCGAATTTTGATTCGGATGATGTTGAAGAAGACGTCACAGTCATACGTAACAACAAGATCACATCACATCGTGGCACAAATAAGAGGAGGAAACCAAAGGAGGAAATATCTCGCATGAGATGTCGAGGGCCAAGGGCCATCATCTCGGGTCATCAGCAGTCACCAATAGTAGTGACAACATTAGATGCTGCAGTAGAGAAGTCTTGCGATCCGATCCATTACCGTGACTTCCAGGGCCCCAAAATGGCCGCAGTAGTCAACACAGGAACCACAGGTACCAGTATAAACCAGTCATAAACATGTCATTATGTCAAACCATTTGATTTTAGGACAAATGTTGCAATCTGTCAAATAAGCACGTTACCACAGTTGCAGTGCATATTTTGTACAGTAAATAGAGTGCTTCATTATTGGTGGTTGACTGTAAGGGAATCTGGAAATTTATCTACTGATCAAACTTAATTAATTTAAACAAGTTGATGTTTTCATTTATTGGAAAATTTGATTTTTTTAGTAGGTAAATGCTTCTTATATATTTCATAGTAAAAAAGTTTATATTTTTTAGTCAATGACTAAAAAATATAAACTTTTTTAGTAAGAGAGCGGGGTTTCGATGCGCCATCTGCAATATGATAAACGGCAATTGAAAAATTGCAGATAGCAATTTACATTTTAAACAGACATGAACGTTATTCATGTTCGACCAAAATTGGAACTACATAGTAATATAGTATAATGTCCTATATCTTTACTTTAATTGGTTGTATGTTTGCATTTTTGAAATTCAAATACAGCTGCTGCATTCCCATAAATGTTCCTTTATAGAAATTCTTTGTAATTTTTCCATTCATTTTCTGACGACAGCAGCAAATACTTCAAAAATAATAATTGTGCAGAAATTGGCAAAGTGCATTTATGGATTGCAATGAATGGGGAAAGTCAACTAGTTCCGATCCAATTCACAGCATAAATGTTTAATATAATAACCAGTAAAATTATGAGTAGGGAAATTGTGCAATGAAACTTGTCATCTGAACCAATAATTTCTTGAATTTCTTGATGCTGCAGCTTTCAAACTGGAACGTATGATCTGTCCACAAAGTTGTCTTTAAAATAAAAACTAGACATCAAAGATGATATTTGCAGTTGTTTCCCACGTTTTTCTCACCTAACATGCAATTTAATCACATTTTTCTGTATAGTATGTGCAGTGATAACTCAACTGGAACCATGTTAAAGCAAAAACCTAAAATTCATTATCAATTAATCATGCAAAAAATCCCGCACCTACTGGACTCTACATAATGCACCCTTGAATGTTGACAATAGGAAATAATTATATTCAGTGTATAGAATGTAAATGCACTGCTCAAAGAAATTTAAAAATGCACATTCTTCTCGCACCTTGATTCCTAAAAAACGTGTAAGTTGTTTAACAAATACTTTTAATACTCATAAAGGCAGACAACTTTCCTTCCATGCACCCCCTTCAAATATCTAAAAAACTGTCCATAATCTGATGACAACCCCAGGCAATGTTAAACCCGATTGCAATGACCTATATATCCAGTTAAAAAAGCTACTTAGATTACCACTAATTTAATTCTCGCTCTCAAAAATCTTACTAAAAACGAACCCAGTTGTCTCGGATTTTGTCAACTTTTTTCTCACATCCACGTTGTGATTCATTATCAAATTCTCAATTAAATTAATGATTGGATTGAACTTGGGCAATTCTAAACAAACCGCATATCAATCAACCCAGGTGAATAATTTGTCCCAGAAAATAAAATACTGCTAGAAAATTAATCATAATATTACCCTTAGTTGATTTGGTCTCTTATTTTCAAATCTCTGTATTTTCAATGACTTCGATCGTTAAGCATTTGGAACAAATTCCAGGTTTTCTAGGAGACTAATTATAATACTATGTAATGCAGATATATAATTAACGTTTTTAAGCAAATTACAACTAATAAAAGCCAACTGCTCTGGTTTAAAATATGCATGCCGCAATCTGTCCTATATGAAATTGCCCTCTTGCCACACTTTTAATCTCAAAAAACAATTATTTTTTTTTTTAAATTGGTAGTTGATATAGAACTGATTGACTCCAAGCCAGCTATTTTTGTCGACAATAAACCTGATGTTTACCGTCTACAAGGGTTTCATTTTCATTGGGGAGGTTCGGAGCACCTAATGGACGGAACAACATTTCCCGGAGAGGTAAATTCACTAAATTTACAGTGAAAATTAAACTATTATATAAATTCATTGCTATCTTTATGGTAATAAACACGCAAACAAGATTGTGTCAATATTATAATTAATATACTGTTTATGTGACACCCTTTGCAAAACAACACATTTATCAGTCGTACGTTTCATAACCTGCATGAATGTACTTAACACACAATAAAACCGCACCTTTCTTAATAAATCATACATGAATCAGATTCACATGGTATTTTTCAACGAACTTTACCCAAATGAGACCATGGCCAAGGAGTGCACCAATGGCGTGATGACGTTTGCGATTCTGCTCGAGGTGATGTAACTCCATTCCCAGTTCAATCGCAACATAATAACAATATAAACAATACTAAATGGAAAGTTACTTGCAGATTTCACCGGAAGACAACCCGTACCTCGAGCCGATCATCATGGGTGTTGGCAAGATCTCGATGGCCAACAGTAAAGCGGCTCTCCCGGCACCACTTTACCTTCGAGGACTCTTGCCAGAATGCCTTTCAAGGTACTACTATTACTTTGGGTCCTTCACAACGCCCCCTTTCTACGAGTCTGTGTCATGGATCGTTTTCGACCAGCCGGTGCCGGTGTCCAAGCAACAGGTAATTATGTACAAACGCAAAAACGAATATAAGCAGCTTCATTTAATGACTAGTTATATTGTCAAAACACTTGGGTTTAATTGTGCACAATATAAACAACTCAGCAGGATTTGGTGAAGCGTGGTGCAATTGCGTGCAACGCGGCTAATTGCTTTCAATGTTTATCATGTCAGATAGCCAATGGTTTAATACTTTTGTAACCTGTTTCTTGGTCACCTACAGCTCAGTCGATTCGAGACACTTCGAGAAGGAAGACGAGGATCCCGTAGGATCACGAGGAACATTCGCGAGCCGCAGCCGCTGGACGGCCGCCAAGTTTTCTCGACAACGCACTGCCCTTGCTATTAGTATTTGTCGGACAGACACGCAAAAGACAACCGAATAGTGTGTACCCTTGTAAACCACCACACACCCCGTCTTCATTACTCGCTACCGTTATAGGTTTTGTCACGTCACGCGCGTTATTCACTGTACAGATGTAGTATGCCACTTCCACCCACACCCGTGTAAAAAAAAAACCCGCAACGTACCGTGGGATCTTTTCGTCTTTGAGATTAAAATGTAATGCCGTAGTAAAGGCAAATAACTTGCTAGGTGAGTGGCTTAATTGCTTTAGCAGTTGATCCAATCCACGGATCGGGTGAATAGCGGCTGCGATTCTCTTAAGTTCGCCACGATGGGTCTTGAAGTTCCCGTCGGTCCATCCCTTAAAGAATGGAACTGCAACATCTGTTAAATCAAAACAGTAATTTCACTTAAGTAAGCATTTTCTATAATGCCAGATTTAAACAAATATCCCACACAATAAGTTCCAGGACTTTCTGACTTAAGCCTACACCAAAAATAAGCACTAAATAGTGAAAACTGGCCATTCTCCAGCTCTATTATCAACTGGTGCAATCTGGAATAGTAAATCATCGTACACAGCAAGTCCTTGAACTTTTTCGTCAGACCTGGGAATTCAAACAAACCTGGCGTCTGGACACGAGAAGTGGTTCGCTGAAAACGACCCATACAACAGTCTCAAAGTAAGGGCATGTTGTGAGGGATCCCCTGTACATCAAGTACTTCGAGGTGGACGGAGGCAGAAGGGCACTAATGGGTATTGGCGTGTTGATGGTGGCCTTGCTGTCTTTGTTGCGCACTCGATGAAGACTGTTCACAACTGCTTCCAGGTTGGTATTAGTCTGATTTGACTCTTGAAGCAGGGTAGCCATTATGACTATGCCATTTTGATGAGTCTTTGCTTGGCAATACGTGCCGTACATGTGATTGTAGTGGATCAAGTGGATCTACGAGATTCAAGTTATTACCAATAATCGATCCTTCCGAGCGATACAAGTGATAGGGCTCACCTCGCCAGCGTACTTGTTGCCATCTATGGAGTGCTCGGAACCGGATGTCATGTTTTCCCCCCAGTGGAAATGTACAGAGTCAAATGCGTAAACTCCTTGAAGAGGACCTCCAAGGATAAGTGATGCTTCTTTAGATGGTGGTGCCGCAAGGGTCATCTTCGCTACAATTGTAGGGTAAATCGCAAATTAAAAATGCTGTCTCATGCGTGATAATTATAAAAATCATTGGTGGTACCTGTTTCGCCAGTGTTGATAAGAGAAAAGTCCCTCAAAATGTGTTGCTTGTATTCTCTAAAGTTGATTCCTCCAGCGACTTGCGCGCACGACACTTGGTTGCACATCGTGGTGTTGATGTCAATGGGTGACTGCAATTTTCCGGTTATCAGGTCTGGTCGTAGATTCTTCACACAGTAGATCTCATCTAACATGTTAAGGACAACTTGTAACTACCACCGAGATAATCTCCAGTCACCCTAAATATACCCATTACTTCACGTAAGCAGAACAATGAGTTTATCAGATATTTGTCTGATCGATCATAAAATGCCATGGGAAGTAAATAAAAATAATATAGTCTTGGTTGATAAATTACGAATTATATACATATAGGAATTGAACTGAACTATTTAACAGATACTGACCACTTTTGCATCGTCCACCTTTCGTCATTTGCACGTACTGAGATGCACCACTCCTAACCTTTTATAATCGTAAAAACTATTGTTATCAAATTATCACATTTATTATATACTACATACAACAAAATGTAACAATTAATTATTAATCCGAATCGATGTGTGTGCGTGGAATTAATTCCCAGTCTCGTTTTGACATTTTGAGGTTTCGATGCCACGCTAAATACTATACCTTGGTAGCCATTCATTTTAATTATTAAAACACCGTCAAAGTTGCATTTAACATGTCTTAGAAAACATGGTACATATATTGCTACTGGTTTGCCTTCTCAAATTGATTGACACCTCTCTTACTTTCACTTTTTTCCCTATCACATCTGTATATTTAACAGAACATTCACACATGTCAACATCACACAAATATATTATAATATATGCAACTGTGAAAAGATGCACAAGTTAATGACAAAAAGAAACATAAGTTTATTATAATATAGAACACGTAAAATTCATACTCTGCAGAAACAATGCGAAAAGTGAAACGGGAACAAGTTTCAAACCGGTGGACAATTTTAAACAAGCGAAATGTTGTTATTAGCATGTCGACTGCCTTCAAATTTCTTTCTGATATTACCACACCATTGCAATTAGTCTCACGGATGTACATTTTTCAAACAATTCTTCTTACCGTGCCAACTATTTTCGCATCGACCATTTGTGGAAATCCTATTTTGAAAAATTTGGCAAATTAGAAACCAAAACCACAGTTAATTGCGTGATGAAATGAAGACAAATGTCCAAGCTTACTAGTAGCTGCAATAAGTATGCAGAGCAGAAAGAAAAGCAGTCCTGTGCCGGTTGCCATGTCCACCGCGTGCGAAGAGTTGTCGGGTCTCAAGCAGCAGGAGTGGTGGCAAGTCCAAATATTTCATTCCGTTAAAGAGTCAATCAAAATCTCAGGGTTAGTTTCAGGTGATTAGTGATAAATTGGCAGTTGGTGACCTCGTCACACTAACAGGAATTGTCTTTAACAATCTTTCAATTAGAAATTCCTCAACATAACGCTATACCGCAGATCAAAAAGCGTGCTTCAGTCTCCTTAACAAACCTATAAATTACACAATTACCACTTATAAAAATACACAACACGTTCAACACATTATTCTGATTACATTATTACCCACATAATACGTGGTCTTTGTAAAAGTACGTGAAACTGTGCTGTAATTTATGCAACCAGTGCGCATTTAAACCGCGGCAATAAACTTATGAAAACTGATTATAAGTGAATTGATAGGCTATTATAATCATGGAAGACGAGAAAGTTTTATATCAAAATTTTATTACTATACAAACAGTCTACTGACAAGTTTTACCGTTTTAGAGGTCACTGTTAACGTTAATGAATAAACAAATGATTTATTATTATTGATACTGGCTCAAATAATAAAATTTCAACCGGTTTTCATTAAAAGCCGGAAATTCAACTGGCACATTCCAGAGTAAACAAGGTTTTATTTTGGCTGTGCTGAAAGGATTAATTCTAATATAGTACAAACACACTTGGTACACAAACTAATGGGAAAGTTGATCGATTTCTCTCTGTAGGCGTTCAGATTCTCTGCAAATTAAAAACAGTGCATGTCAATAACTGGAGTTAATCTTAGCAAAGTGCAATTGAGATTGGCCAAAATGAAATGAATTACATTCCTGAGCACATGTGCCAAAAAAACTAAGCAAATTAAATGATATATGTATATCCTAATTAATATGGTATCAATGAAATAAATGTAAGGGAATTCTGTTATGAAAGGAACCATTCAAATAGTTGACTATGATCAGGCCATGAACATGTTTAACATTGCATTCCCTATATTTATATTCTATGCATGCTGGTTGACTGTAAGGGAATTAATAGCTGTTAAAATAATTCAATGTACAAATCAAACAACGGCGCTCACAAATGAGTAAAATAATTATAATTGAAGGACAGAAAGAACAAAAAGTAGTTCCGAGATGAAAGATAAAATTTTTGTATGCACTTAATTAAATGCCGCACTTTTACCGATTGAAAATAATTGTCAAAGTAAAATTACCACTTTTTGTATATAACGTTGTAGTTCAATTCTACAGATAGATATGAAAATATATTTAACCTACAAAAACATTTTAAATTAAGAACTAGTAACAATAGGTGAATAGTTATTATCAGTTTGATTAGCATTTTGAAGGAAAAATGCAAGAATGGAATTGCACATGACCTTTAGATACCTAACCACCTTCAGGGTAAATTGTGTGTCTACTAACTTACAAGCAGCTAAAGATAAACCACACGTTCTAATTTAAAATAGTACACAGTCTAACCATATTACAATTAACCTATTTATCCAATGGATATTATAAGCCTAATAAGGGCCACTCTGCTTTATATATAGAATTAGCTGGATATAAACTTGATTTATGTTTATGTAAAAGTAATATCATATGGTAATATCGGTAATATCAAGTTTCTCACTTCCGACACGGTTTCCCCAAAAAGTGTTAATCATTAAAGAATTGTAATTAAACCTTTGTGTATAAAATTATACTTGCGTGAAATAAAGTATTTTGCAGGATATATATGTAATCTTCATTTTATGTATTCTAAAATTGGCATTCATAAAATATTTTCTGTAATCATTTCTTTAAATCGCATCAATTCTCAATGTGGTTCAAAATTTGATAAAACAAATATTTTCCATGCAATTGCAATTACTTAATTTTTTACATAAATGAGCCGAATAATTTTTGTATTAAATAGTTTGTTTCGTAAAAAAATATAATCTAGGGCAAATAAATTGATCCTTATGCTGAAACACTTGAATAAGTTTTTAAAAAATATCATTTCTTTTTAGCCAATTAATTGCAACCATTTATCACTGTATTTAAAAATTATGACAGAAAAAACCTCTGAGCATCATCACAGATATTCTCCAAATTGTCCAATTTCTCCTCCAGATGATCAAGCTCTTCATATTTCAATTGCTGCAAACACGTTCATACTTAAATGTCTACTTCACATAAGGCCAAAAAAAAAAAAATGTTTGTTTGCAGTTACCCGACCTACCTGAAATTTTTGCTCCGACCTCAAATTTTTTTATCAAAAAATTGTGAATTTGAACAAGAATTGACATAAAGTTCTGAATTTGAACAAGAATTAGCATGAAACTGTTTGCTGAAACGCCTTTACATTTGTATAGCTTGCTATACTGCTAATTAAGCAGCTGTGTAGTGCCTGAAAACTGCTTTATATTTCATGAATGCAGCATTGACAATACGGTTTCAATGTTTACCACATTGAAAAGATACTAAAAAATAAAATTAAAAAATAAATAAATCCGACCTGCCTACCTGTAAAAATTTTACTCCGTAACTGCAAACAAACAATTTTTTTTTAGGCCTAATAAAATAACTGTAAAAAATACATTTGAATAAGAAATGCTTTGCATTTAACATCATAATTCCAGTCTTGCATTATTGGAATGCATTGCAACAAAATACGAATCTTAATAAATTTGCCTTAAATTTATAGGCTTAGAAACTGCAGATTTAAAAGTAGATTGCATATATGCAATTTCACTGTTTTTCTTATTTTTACAAGCATTTAAAGTAATATAGGTGATTTTAAAATCACGCGCATCATATATCAATAAGTATACTTCAAAGATTTATTCCAAATTAGCTCACTGTACCTTATTTATTTATTTCATGCATAATGCCTAAATTAATATACAATTCTACTGTATTATAATAATTCAGATCTTTCAAATCACACAAACAGGCTCTTCGAAGTTTCACCAAGACATTTGGAATTTCCTACAACTGTAATTTAATCATGACAGCCGTCTATTTATAGCCATTCTATAAATGTAATCACTGTTACTACGTTTATGTAATACGTATGTGGTGTTAATTCCGGCAGACTGATTTCAGGCTGCACTGTATGAAATAATAGGAGTGATGCAAAAGCTCCCCCTTAGTGTTGGACTTGACCGCTGTGCGGCGCACTGCGGTGAAGCTAATGTCAGAACTGGTTGCAAGTCAGGATCAAAAGGTTAATAAATGGATTATCGGGTCATCTTTGCGGTTTATGTCGGGTTTGCGTGCCAAGAGGTTGTGTGCACAAACAGCTACTTTATGACTCAAAGTATCTCCCAAATTACAGTTTTGTGTCAGGTTACAAGCCCCAAAACCCCCATTTTCATACAGACAGTATACATGTTTAATATCAATGTTAGGTAGTACGTTATATAACCTATGATATAACTTTGTTTCACTTCTATAGACAACAAACAACATAACTCAATCATTGTATAGTTTTCTATACAGATAACTATTTTATATTGAGAAGTATACTAACCACTGAGATAAAAATTCCCAAATTTTCAAGTTTCCATTCAACAAATTCAGGGTAACAAAATACTATATTATATTACTGGATGGATCAATACTTTTCTCACTACAAATAAAGTACGAAGTCTTATAAATTATTAATAATAATAACGGCAGATAATGTTTGCATGCTAAAAATCCTAAAAAATGAGTGATATCATTTCATGTTCTTCAAGTGTCACAGAAAATTGTAAAAAAAAGGTCAATCTGGATAATAGCAGTGAAAAAGAAGCGTTACATTTGTTCAATATTTTCGTCACAATACGTCACGTAACGCACAAGTTGAGTCACGTGACACATTGTGTTACGCCAATGTAACAAGAGTGGAAGAAAAAATTGATTGAAAACATACCACCGCCCAAGAGACAATGCACAGAGTATTTCTTGATGTCCGAGCAAAATCGATCTTTTCAACAAAAAAAAAATAAAAAATACAAAACCCCTTTTCTATCCAGATCAGAAATGAATAGGAAACGCCTTCTAACCAATCGCAGCCAACCTCCCTATCAATTTACAAAGGCAAAAAATTTCAATACTAAATTGCTATTCTTTTTCGTTTTTGTGTCTTCTTCAATGATATCAATATTTCATTTCTGCAGATATGATGGAAAGAAGGCAATAAAATGCTTCATCAATTTTGCATTTTAGCTCACAACTGGCAAAAAAAGTATAATCTACATCCTTGCTCAAAAAATAATATCATCCACAAACTTTAAGTACCCTACCCTACCTATATTCTCATTTTCTACATTCCAGCCTTGCAATTCATTATATTGTTTTCATTATGTAAATTCAACAACACTGTAATACATAGTACCTGAATGCATTTTGAAACAAATTATCATCAAAAGAAAATTCACATTACAAATTGGACTATAAATAAATTTTAAATTAATTTGTAACAAAAACAAATTCAGCAAATTAATATTGAGGTTATTTATTTAAAATAGAGTCCAATTTAAAGTACAACATATATGATTGCAAACATATTTAAAATGATTCTAATATAGCAAAATAAAGTCAATAATCTCACAACTGTACTAAAAGTTAAGCAAAGTGTAGAATTAAATTAAAATACATATTCCAAATTATAATTAAATACAAACAATGCAACATTTAAATTGTTAACAAACTTACAGTGATAATGATATTCATGAATGCTTGTATTGTAAGTCTGTTATCTGTGGTAAGATCACATGCAGGAATTTATTATGCAGACACGAGATTCGTGTTATTGCAGAATACATTTTCCATAAATTTATTTCAGTTACAAATTTATGAATCGCATTGTGCAATTTCACATTTAACCATGAAATTATTGCATAGCCAGTGGCGCCACCTGCATTCAACTTTATCACATGCTCAACATTTTCACTAAACATTAATGTCAGGATATATAAAGAAAAAAAAATATCGATCTTGCTACTAACAATGCCAGCACATCAATAAAAAGCAACACTACTACTGGCATTCATTTGAAAAATAAAGAAAGTACTTCCGTTCCGATTTTCATTTCCGGTTTCAGTATAGTCATCGTTTTGTGTGAATATCAATCCAAGTCAAAAATAAAAGGCAATAGGCAAGTAGGAAACGTCATGGGAGCAAGGTTAGTCTAAAAATGGCATTCTAATCTCATCCAACAAATGGCGAAAATCGATAATACCTCAGAGGGTAAAATTCGCATCGAATCACTTGAAAAGTTAAATTTGAAATGTCAATTCTGATTAGGTCAAACAGTTGCTTGCAAAACCAACAACAAATGCAATATAAAGAAAGAACTGCCGCAAAATGCAGTAAAATAGCCGCATCGGATAATGGACAAAATGGGAAACTATACCAAATTATTTATAAAAAACTAATAGTATTTTCATCAAGGAAAATGTTTACTACAGCGATGAAAATCGTCTTTTTTCCTCTTTAAGAGCAAAACTTAATTGAATTCTGTACGAATTAAATATGCAAATATTGTACATTTCCCATGAGTATATTGCATTGTCTTTTATGTACATGCAGATTAAACTTTATTTGCAATTTTTACACATAAAACACAATGATTCAAATGAACTTTAACTCCATTAATTGCTGCACACTAATTTCCTATTGGAAACACTAAATTAATTTAGTGTTTGACCTTAGTGTGTGACCAAGAGTATTGGTCTTACTGGTGTAATGGCGGCAAACAAACTCTTATTGAAGCTGTTGTTAATAATATGTTATTAATATATACGGTCTTGAAATGCTTGCGAAAAATTTAACTTTACATTTTCATATATTTCTGTGCAAACTTTTGTCAAAAGAAATTTCACGTTGCTGTGTGGGAGAAATGAGGCAATATAATAGGTGATTCATGTGGGTGATGGGCACAATATTGGAGTTTAATGAACGCCATCATTTCGTAATGTGGCCATAGAAGCACGCAACAGCCATGAAAATGTCCCAACTTCCCACGTGTCTGAATTCATCTAAATAAAGTTCATTTTCCACATAACATGCATACTGCCACATTTGACTAAAATACTATTGCATTTTTCTATGAACCATTACACACACTATATACGCATGTATTTAACAATTAAACATTCAAGTCTATAACTATAGTAACAAGTTTATACATTAATTGTACTAAATACACTTTGCATATGCCCACATAATAAATAATTCCCGAATCATGGGACTAGCATACCACGTATAATTTAAATGCAAACCAAATTCATATTAATAAGTGCAAGCAATAACAACTGACAAAAACAATCCCTAATTTATAGCATACAGAGCTGTTTCAGAAATTGACATTTTAAAACTTTGCAAAAAATCATTTATTTAGATAGGTTTCTTTACAGGTTTAAGCCTACATATATTTCTAATTAACTTATTTAATTTACTATAAACGAATGAATGGCCCATCTGTTAACAGTGGTCTAATTCATTGTAAGCTCCAAGGATTAAGGTTAATCATCCCGAACGTGTAAAGTCTGCCCTGGTGGGTAGGTGGCGCATCAGTCGAAAAATCGTGTTTCT
>JAQIWR010001252.1:0-14478 GCA_034695945.1 Glomeris hexasticha
ATAAATTAAGTATTTTATGTTATATTTTTCGTTTCGATCGGCGAGGTGACCAAAAACCTTGTCTGTTGTCCTTTAAAGAGGTTCGTTAAAAGGAGGTTTGACTGTATACTGATAATCGGTTTATAAGTCGTTATTGTGGCCCTTGTCAGCGCTAGTGCAAGCATACATCGATTACAAATTGATTTAAACAAACACGTTATGAACGTTTTACCATTGCGAGCGGCTTGCGAGCGGCTGAGTGCCCAATACTCGCAGCCACTCGCAAGCCGGTCACAATCAAGGCCAGGCGTGGCCAAATAACCCCCACATTTGGCCAATTGGATGGTTAAGGCGTGGCTTTGTAACCCCCACTCTCGACCAATCACTGCAAATCAGCATATCGTTTGTCTCAAATATCTCGAAATGTCCGTTATCTAGACACTGACTTCAGCTTTTGGGAGATGATTATTTGTGATTTTATTGGTCTATTTTCACAAACAAATGATTGTGTTAGGATTCGCTGTCAGTTCACCTTTAAGATTCAGATTCTTGAAAAGTGTCTGAATCGGAAATACAGTTTTGTCTATTCAATCTATTATTCCAGGTGTGTCACTTGGGCGTGCATATTCAGTTTTTTTTTAATTTACCGAAAGGTGTTATAACCAAAAAAAGCAAAGCGTACGTAGTAGCTCTAGTACGTAGTTTACGCGGCCGGGTTGTACGTGACGTTTTTCGTTCGATAATTGGCGGCCATCTTTGTTTTCGAACGCGCTTCAAACGTTTCCGAGCGAGGTATGAGCTTGCTATGAGGAAACGGGAGTATTATAAATCTGTTGGTAAATAACGATGTTGATTATCATTCTGAGCATGGTGATGGTATGGTGTTTTTGGCGTCGAGCTAAGAGCGATTAGTTTTTCAGCGACGTCGGCGAATGCAATCGATGAATGAGTGGGCGAGTATCAAGCCACGCCCCCATCTCTCTCTTGTTGCTATGGCGAGTTGTGCGGCTTCCCCGAATCATCGATTTACCCGCAGACTATTAACAATTTCATGAATCGGGGTTCGACTTTCGGTGGCGTACAGCACCGATATTTTGGCTGTAAACAAAATGGGGTTTGGTGTGTAGTGGGCGTGGCGGACGGAAAGGTAAAAGGGGGAAGTGCGTGGGCGTGTATATGTACATACGCATGGATGAAGCGCAGTTTTCTATATATAAGGCGATTGTCCTTGGGTTTGTCCAGGAAATACAAGTGAACGATGTTCGGTGTGCATCTTTTATATGTAATGTTTGCTGAGTTTTTATTTTTAAAAAGCGGTTTTTGTAGTATAAAATGTAGAACTTTTCTGTATATGCGCGCCATCTGGTGTCGGAAGTGAAAAAAGTTTTTGGTAAGCGTTTGTTTACTCGCCGGGAAAACTTTAGACAAGGCCTTTTAAGAAAAGGGTTTGCATGTTTATGAAGATCAAAAGAAAAAATGCTCGACCGCGTTGAACGCGAGATGGCGCTGCGGTCGATACGATTTTAAAACGAGTTATAATACGGGATCGGTGCATTGCAGGGCAGTGTAGTTGTAGATTTATTGCACGTAGGGAAATAGTCTGACCTCGTTTACTAGCCCAGACCCCTTCTAGATCAATACATTCCTGTTTTATTATAGTAATTATTATTCGGTTCACATTTTTTAAAAATATTTTGGTTGGGCAAATTCATTTTCAGCAGCTATTTCTTTAGGCTGTTTTTTTTTGCTGTTAAACCAGTTCGGGGTAAAAAAAATAAAGAAAACCTACTTCCACCCTTCACTTTAGGGAGAAGATTATTTTATCCTTCTTCCAAATCCGGGATTCCCCAGGAATTTTTTCAATTTATTTATGTGTACATTGGAAATAAGGTTTATTATAAATTTCCTCTTGTTTTTCTGATTAATGTTATTTGTCACGCTTATTAGTAGATTATAAAATTACTATGACTGACACAATTAAGTGTTGCTTCAACTAATACGCGTTTTGAAATCTATATGTACGTAAAAATTTAGAAAAAAAAGGAATTTAGGTTAGGCCTAATTTAAACATTCATGAAGATGTAGGAAATGTTTGCGATTGTGAATATATTTTGTACCGTCGATTTTATGTGTATATTGTGGAGACACAAGGAGATATATACCGGATTTCGTTTCCCGTTGTCGATGGGAGATGGCGACACTGAGAAGCGCTGTTGATTGGAATGGGACAGCGCCCTCTGGTATCCGAGTTGGAGAAACGCAGATGTTTCGCGGATGTGTGATGTTGGGATCGGTCTGTAGGTGGAGTGTGTTCTTCCGGTTGTAAATATGAAGTTATTATTGCGTCACTGTAACCAGTTTTGTTAAAGAGGGAACGCCCACTTCCGTACTTTTTTTTTAAAATGACTTTTCACCATCTCAATGGTTGTGTGAAATGTCCTCGAACTTGTCTTGGCCACGGTCTGTTTGAAATTACGCCAATGAAAAATCCCGTTTTGTTGCTAACATTTTTTTCCCTCTTCGTATCTCTCTGGCTCAGTACTCTCCTATTCGAACAGATCCCGATTATCCGAACGGTTCAGGTTAAATTGATATCGCTGTCCTCGTGTTGCATGACTGACATATCGTAATAAATATAAAAGAAAGTCGATATCTTCTACGTATAAGAGAAAGAGAATACGGACGTAAATATTGCTGTGGTTTTTAGATATATTAATACTGACAAGAAAACGTTTAGGTATCTATATTTAATATAAATCAGAGTCAATATTGATGTAATTTCAATTGTAGGCCTACTTTATTTTTGAAAATATCAACATTTAATTGAATTGTTTGACGAAATTATACGAAAGTAAAATATTTCCACTGTATCGATATCGAATGAGTATCGGTGTGAATAATCGATACGCTGTTGCCGAGGGGGAGAATGCAAAGCTACGATTGGTTCGAGCGTTCTATGACGTCACAGCCACGCCCTGCAGTGCAGACGATCCCAGAGTTTAAATCGTGAATTGTAGTTTTATTTATTTTTACGGGCTTTCCGGGTTAGAACTTATTTTAATTTTAATAACGGTGCACTTTTTTTAGTCATAGGTGTGTAGGGTTTCTAATTTTATTTTTTGTTTGTTTAATTATTCCCCATAAATTTATTAGACAACTCGAAGGTTGAAAACTGGTGCTATATAATATATTTAATTGCTGCTCTAATTTTAGTCGCAAAGGTCAGAGGTGTCGCTAGGGTCGGGTGGGCCACACAGATCTATCAATTTCTGCGCAGGAATTATTGTTTGGTTTGGTTTCCGTGGCGGCCGTTTGGCGCCACTGCTTGCTGTATATTTATTGAGACTGACAGAAACGATGTTGTATTCCGCATTTGCGTCATCGGTGACGTCACGGTCCCTTCGGGTCGATATGTTTATGGTCGAGATTGGTGGCCGCAATTCCAGCTACGTATGTGTATTTGTATGAATGGTAACGCAAACACGTGGCTTTAAATAATGGAAATCCCGATTTAAAATTATCGGGAAATGCAGAGAAAAACAAAAATGACGATTTGCGTTAATTTTTGCGGATTACGATATTCATCAGACGTCTCGGGCCGCCATTTTGGTGGCGGCCAGTCCCTTGCGGAAACTTTTTAGTGTGGCGTTTTCATAGATGAAATAATGACATGAAATAAATATTGCATGTGAACTGAGGAAGGCATGCAGTCACCAAGTTGTAATTCAAAACTGCACAACCAGATGGCGCAGCCACTGTACTACTCTTATAAATAACAAATATCGTATGCGTTGTATCAATGAGCTATATAACTGTGTTACCTTGGTTGTATAGAGAAACATATAAATGATAAATTTTTGCCAGCTTTGTTAGTGAATTTCATTTAATCTTGCGAGATTGCGATATTCGAATCAACAGCGCTTCGATAGCGCCCTCTCTTATCGGCAGTGAGAAAACAGTTTGTTTCATACTCTGGGTTATCGTATCATCCGGGAACGGTTTGAATTTGTATCTCTTGCGTTTATTTAATGTCTGATTTAATAATCGGTAATTAACAATTAAAATTCTTTCGAAACGAAGAACAGCCGTCCCGTAGACGAAGCTTGACGGCGGAGGGGTGTGGTAACTGGTCACTAAATACACAGTGCAAGCCTCATGTCGATCGATTGCTGTTACATATAGAAAGTTTTCCGTGATGTTTTCATGCGTCTTTCATCGCGTACGAGTAGGAAATAAACGTAATAAACCATAACGATTGTTTACATCCAGGCGACATTGCGTGTTGTGTATTTGCTATTCGTGCTGGAAGCTGGAACAGCCATCCCGTAGGATTAACTTTGTGGACGGAGGGGGAGGGGGTGTTATAGAAGGTCGCCCGATTCAGATATACTTTTCGAACTGCAAAACACTAATAATTATTGCTGATTAATGATGAATGTTTGGGTAAGGGTAAAACTGAAGTCTTGTTTGCTTGGTAGAGAGGAAAATTTTTGCTTCAGAGTGGCAAGATGGCCGACGTGTTTACGAAGATTATTTGGATTTTTTGATGCGAAATTTCGAAGATACCTTTTAAAAAACAGTATAATAAGTATTAAATTAACCTATCGATATTCGAGAGGAGATGATTAAAATAGATTTGTTTTGAACAATATTCATTTCTCATCATGTTTTATTTTCTTATATATGCAAATTAAAAATGTCAGGGAAGCTTATTTTGGAATTGCATTACGAAAACGTAATTATTGCCTCAAATGGTCATGAATGTTTGGGAGAAAATAATAGAGACAAATTATATTTTGTGTAGTCAAGGCGACCCGATACTTGGAATATGTTGTGTAATAAAAGCGTGTTGTCCAGAAACGGAAATGAAACCGCCATCTTGAAGCCAAGTAGTTATTTAATGGGGATAAAAAAAAAGGTGGACTTTTACAAGGCAACATCCAAGAATAAAAATTGTTTGTTTTGGTTCGCGTTTAGGTACAAGGAAGGACTGGAAATGTTTGTGCTTTTTTGTTGTTGTTGTTTTATTTCATATCTGTCGTCTGTACTATGTGCAAAGCTGAAATTCCAAAATGAAGCTGAAAAGCGCGATAGCAGCGCCGCCACAATGCGACGCCGGAAACAACATTTATATTTTATTAGGGCTTGACTGGAGGATAAGAAAAAAAAAAGTCAACTTTCTCACGTGCTTTCGTGTATGCGTGACGGAAACAACAATAACAACGAAAATGGAAACAAACACTATCCATCCATACCCTCCAACACGGGTCGATATATATGTAGTTGGTCTGTTTTCCGCAGTAGTGGCGCTCCGATCGATCTTTTTTTCTCTCTCTCAGGATGCATGAAATTAACATAACAAGGGAGTTTTCGATTGTATGTTTAATAACAAATAATTGCAGTGTCGTTTAAAAGAAGGCATAAGGTGTCTAGCGTTTGCGGATCACACGTGAACTTGTGGAAATGGTTGTAGTATTCTGCATTTCATAATCAGTTTTTCGTATTTACCAACATCGATGATTTAATAACATCGATGATTAACTCTTTGGCTAAAAGCCAGTAGAGCATGTACAAAAACAAACGAATCACTTGGTAAATATCAATTTTTACTACTGGAAAACAAAGCCATGTGATTGGATTGTATTTTTCCGTAATATAGATTACATACAAACGTTGTCCAGCGCCACAAGCGGATCGTTCCGAAACTACGTTCCATTTTTCGAATTTTCTGATGCATACTCTCTCATGGTTGCAATGCGTTTCATTTGTCGTCCGATCGGTTATTACATTTAATTTCCACACAATTATTACCGTTTTTCATGTTCCTGGACTATCATACTTTAAAAAACGAAACGTTTACGCGTTGCAGCTAAGCGCCGCCCACGGATTACTTTTGAACCAATTCGAACGGGTTCTCTTCTTACATTTTTTTTTTGTTTTTAATAGAAAATGTCGGCAGGCTCTTGTCAACTGGGTTATTTTTGAATTGGAAGAGCACGATTGTTATGGTGCGAAAAAAAGTTTATATTTTGACGGGAAAATGACGGCATGGGCGTGGTTACGTCGAAGGTTTTCTGCTATGTTTAGAAAAGAGTTTTTGTTAACACACAAGTGACGGAAATAGTCTGGACCCTACGTCAGTAACTTTTTGTTGAGCTGTTAATGTTGACCTAATATTGATGTAGTATTTGGTCACGTGGCCGTGTTTGCTTAAATTGGGGAATACGGAATATAAAAAGAAACAAGTTTGGGTTTTTACGATCGCAACGAGAATTTTGCGATCTTTGGGTGGATTTCCTTGTTTGAAAAAAAAAAACAACTTCCAGTTCCATTTAAAGACACTGTTGTCATCCACAAGGAAGCAATGTTATCACTTCCAATACCAGGTGGCGCGCCGATAGCTTTAAATGGATCCCTTGGTGGCCATTACGGCAGTCAGCCTCTAAGTAGACTGGTGTGATGGCGGACACATAACTCGCAAGATTAGATTAGATGAAAAATATGAATGAAACTGTTGTTTTTGTTTTGCAGATGCGTGTTCCGATTTCCAAGTACGAACATCAGGGTGATGTTCCAATCACTGGTGGATGAATCAAACCCTCCTGCAACAGTCAGGGTACCCAGCCCACCAAAGAGGAAGTTGCAGCCGTTGCGGATAAACATTCCCGAACCTGATGGCCCTTTCATCAGCCCATTTCCATCTCCGACGGGAACACTCAGGTAATAAAATAAAATAAACTGATGCAAATTTTTTTCGTCTGGAATGGTGAAAATGAAATTGTGGATGTGGATGTGAGTGCAGGATGACGATGTCAGATGGCGCCACTGTGTAATGACGTATGGAACACTTTCAAGTTATTCAATATATAAAGAACATGAAATTTTGTAATATGCATTGAGTTTTGGCTGTAATGTTCAAAATGTTGATTGTTTCAACCTCTTTTCACGGTTGAAAAATTACACGTTTAATGGAATCCATTTAATATTGGTTATAAGTAATTTTGGTCTTGATTTACTTAACATGGTTCCGTTTATTTAGTTATCTGTTTTTTTTTTTATTTCTTTTATTTTCTCTTTATGAGAACTGGAAATGCTCATTAGCAGGTCATAGTACGTTTTATTTAGATAAATTTTAATTCATGTTGAGGAAAAGTGAATGCCGTTGCCCTCGTGGCAGTGATTCAAAATAAGGGATAAATTACACGTAAATAAGTTTCTTATAAACAGTAACAAAGATGGCGGATTTTCGTAGGCTTAGATCATAAGCTTATTTTGAGACACAAATGGGACTTGGGAAGTGTCGAGGATTCATCTACCGGAGAAACTTTTATAGAATAAAATGAAAATAAAAAGTCAGTACTGCGTTGCAAAAATGACGAATGAATTCAATGTGGTGATTTACATAAATAAATTTGATCGTCTCTCACTGATCACACGATCACACCTTGGGAGTTCGCATTCTGCCACTAGATGGCACTCGTGCTGCTTGACATACTCTCGGTGTGTGCATGTGTGATCTGTGATGTACAGTGAAGAGTGATGCGCATCTAGCCGCCCTCTGGTGGCGAGCACGAGCAATTTAACACTACTATTTCACGTGAGAAACTGTGGTATGTCATCGATCGCTTCTCGTTTTGTTCGTCGCCATATGGAAAGCACGTTTATAGCTGAGAATAACGACGTGCAACCGACTAAGGACATGAAATAAAAGCGATCGCATTACCGTGTCCATTACCGAGTACAAGCTATATGTAGGCCTAAAAATAAAAAAATTTCCAGTTGCATTTCGCTGCTAGAAAATATTTGCTTGTGGTTTGCAATTTGCATATGGTTCCATCACTCTAATAATAGTATCATAAATTGGCATGTACACGCACGAAAAATACAAATTTGGTGAAAGAGGTGCTATGCGGGCAGATCGTACGGGAGAGATGGACTTTGGGCAGCGCTCCCAGCGGTAGCAGTGTGAACTAAATAAGTCGATATGGAATGTTTGTTATTCCGTCTTCGACTGTATTTTTTAATGTGGGAAATTCTAGTTCACGGTAAATACTGACGTGAAATATTGTATTTTTGGTGCGCCATCTGGTATCGAGTTTGGGAAACCACTATTTTTTATGCAATTTTCTATACATTCTTTGAATTTGGAGGATAGTCCATCACTAAAGGTACTACGTGATTTTTTTTTTATTATGACAGTGCGGCCAATTCGTGTCCAGCAAGTCCTCGAGGAGGTCCCAACAGCCGGCGCAACATCACCAGTGATCTGCAGAAGGTTGCCGAATACGCGGCCGCAGCTGCTGCCGCGGCTGCTTCTTCATCCTCATCTTCCTCCTCGTCGAACGAAGAGAAAGAAGTAGCCGAAGGAGCACCTCCTCCACCACCGAACCACGAAGGTCCATCGAGCCCCAAAGACGACTCCAAACCACCTTACTCGTACGCCCAGCTCATCGTACAAGCCATCTCGTCGGCGCAAGACAAGCAGCTGACGCTGAGTGGCATCTACTCCTACATTACCAAGAACTACCCTTACTACAGGACAGCGGATAAAGGTTGGCAGGTGAGATGAGAACTGGGTTCCGGTAACTTTGCTGTTGGGTGTTTTGTTTGTGCGCATTTATTAGGTTGAAGCACATGAAGATATTTGTGCGGCACTGATGTGGAAATTGAAAATCGAGGAGAAGAGTGCACTTGCGTGAAAGTGGAGAGGATTGTGTTTTTTTTTAGGGTGATGAGGAAAGTTGGACAGTGTAGTTTGGTGGGTTGGTAAGATGGTTACGCACGGAACAATGTAATCTGCGTGTTGAATATGTGGTTACGCGCTGACAGTATTTGTGTTCTTATCTTGAGACGAACTCGTCTGTTTACTTGTTCCTAGTTTGATAACAAGATGTGGGTTGGGCTGTGTGCAAAGTTGATGCGCAGGCTAATATACAAAAATATTCTATAATTTGGTTATAAGTAAGTTGAATACATTTTGCTGTAAATCACGGTACAATTATTAATACAGACATGTTCATCGCTTTCCATATATGTATGTAATCGGTGGCTTGTGATTCGTGACAGAATTCGATCCGGCATAACCTGTCGCTGAACCGCTACTTCGTGAAAGTTCCTCGCACGCAAGAAGAACCAGGAAAAGGGTCCTTCTGGAGAATAGACCCGCAGTCGGAGTTGAAACTGGTGGAACAGGCGTTTCGCAGGAGGAGGCAACGGGGAGTACCTTGTTTCAGGACACCGTTCGGTGGCCTGTCCTCGAGGTACACGCTCTTGCGATAACGAAATTCTTCACTGTGCACGGTATCATTGTTCCGATCCGATGATTTAGGTCTGCACCTGCTTCGCCGAGCCACGGTGGGCACAGTGGATTGGTCACTCCGGATAGCTTGTCCAGGGAAGGCAGTCCCGTGCCGGACAGCGCGTGCGACTCCGGGGTCGGTTCACCGTCTTCTGTCAGCATCTCGTCGCACGATGCCAGGGCCAACCTTTCGGCTCCCGCGTCTCCTCGTAAGCAGTTACGCGGCTGACTGTCTGTCTATTCGTTAGTTACATAATATTTTTCTTGCGCTTCCGTAGGTTCGAACGCCTCTATGGGATTGGTCACAACGTTGATGGTCAGCAGCGCTCACCTTTACGGCTCTCATCCTCACAAGCCCAAGATAGCGCTGTCGCAACCCGTCTCTGTCGTCACGAACGGAAACTCGTTCAATACTTGCATAGATGGTAAGAAGGACGGTACAAAATGTTAAGTTGCCTAAATCGTACAAATAAAATAAGGATACGTTCAGCGTTACGATGCAGGCAACTTTTCCCGTATTAGTTTGTCTGTGGATAATTATTATGGGTTTAAATTTGTAACTTGTCCTGATAAGTTTGTATCTTACGAGTTTTAATGTTGTTAATCCCTCAGGAGATAAGCTGTTGCCTATGGCCCTGCCTCTGGAACAGCGGTCCATCTCGCCATCTCACTCGCAAACACCCGTCATCGTTCAAGCACCATCGTCTGCAAATTACACCTCACATTACGAACAATCGCAAATGCCGTAAGTCATATCGTGTGCCATTACAGTGTGTCTACTGCAATGGAACTCGTAGCGTAAAATGGAATATTGGATTATTTGGTACCTTTCAGGGGAACTTTCGCCGTGCCAGCTCCGCCCGGAGATCCTCACTCCTCTCTGGCGTGCAACGCCGCATCAGCGCTGAATATGCTGGCCACCTCGGCAGCCATGTCCTCAAAAAGGCCACTGGAACAGTGCTCGGTGCCCACGACGAATACCTCGAGTGCGGACGGTGGGACGAGCCTAGCGACGCCGGCCGCCAACGGCGACGGCCGGAGCCCGAAGAGGCTTCGCGCCGACGATTTCCCATCATCAGATACAGCCAACGCTGACACGGATAAGTGATGGTAACCGTACGAGCGGGGGAGGGGGAGTAGAGGTCCACGCTGTCGTTCTCGTTCTCGTAGGAGAAGTTTGCGGAGTGAAGGGCGTGGACTCGATAACACGCTGCTCCGCGAGAACAAGTAGGTGGAGGACGTGCCGAAGAGGCGGTCTTGTTTCGGCAGCCGGATGACCGAAAGAGACCGCGACACCGAGCACGTTGCGGACCCGCGAAGAGTGCTGTTGTGAGAAGACCTTGTAGGGTTTTAAGATTTAGCGAGGAGAAATTCAACAGGTACCGCTTCCAAGAAGTGTCTGTATCGGTCGTATAAACGTCATTGTTCAGTTTCGGTTTGTGAATTTTTTTTGTTTTTATTGTGTATTTTTTCTCCCCTTTTTGCTCGACTGATTTGCGCTTCTCCTTGCGCCATTAATCTGTTTCGTTTCTGTTCCACCTCGTGAGTTGGATCCAGTTATGATTTGTTATAGCTACAAATAACGCTCCCTGTTTTGCGATCTAAAGTGATGAAATAGTGCCACATATAATAATTGTATAATTACACTCCCATTCACATTGCTCGGTTTGCCCGCTGCCACCACATCTCGTGTCACGTGACTTCACAGATTTGTATTTCATTTCTCCTTTTTTACAATAGCGGAGTTTTTTTTTTTAGTTTTGTCGTTGTCACTCGAAAGGGTGGTCATCGATCGTAGTGCCTGAAAAAGAGAAAACTATTGAATGTGCTGTGCTGGATTTTGCGACGTAGTGAAATGGTTTACGTAAACAATTGAAATTTTGTAAAAATGCAAAATCAGTATTTTGTTATAATATAGTTTTTAGTCAACTTTCGCAGCCAAATAATATGAATAAGGGACCCCATGTGTCGATTGTAAAAAAGACCACTGCATTTAAATAGTATTATAAATAGTTGGATGTGAAAGTATGAACAGATTTGAATATTTCAATGATTGGGAGAATTTAGATGTCTCAATATCCAGCATGGCATTATTGTTTTATGTACAGTACATTATATACATGTTTCTTTATTTTTCTTTCTCTCCTCGTTTCCATTTTAATCGTTGCGTGGCAAGTTGGAATGGATTCTTGTGACAATATGTTGGAAAGAAACTATTGAAATTTGGGAAAATGTCGTTCCGATCGTGTCCTGAACGGATATTTATCGATGGATCTGCCATCAGTAGACATTTCTTTTTGTTTTATTTTTATTAGTCTTTATCGTGGAAAAAAAGTTTACCGATAGCGAGGATTGTTTTATTCCTGGAAAAAAAATAAGTGGAATTATTGTGGAGATTTATCACTGAGAAAAAATATGGTAAGTGCTACTCTCGAGTTGCTCAAATGTTTAAATTTCCATAGTAATATGTGTACCTGTCAAGAGTAAATAAACCACAGGTATGGGAGACAAAGGTCCCATTTTATCTATTTTATTGCCTGTTTATGCAACAGCCGTGTATACATTTATAATTGGCATGTATAGTAGCAACAGCCCTATGGTGCGCTTTTCCACTTAAAGGTCATAGGACAGGGTAATTTTGAACTTCTTTGATCTTCATGGGAATGCCACCTAAGATAATTGGGCATCTTTGGATTCATCCCTGAAAATCACAAATTTTTCCGATGAGGTTTTATACAAAAATTGGGGCATTGAAATTGTCGTGTGCGGCTGAAGCAGAGTATGGCATGCCAAACGTGGCAGTAATTTCATCAACGCGCGCACGCTCACTTGACAAGATGGCGGACGATGCCGATGTACTGTATCAGCAGGCGCTCCATACTGGCAATGGAGATCAACAGCGTTTCAGCTTACGCATAAACAAACAGTACATCGCACATTTGAAATAACTTCGCCAATAAATTGTTTAAAAACGTTATGTGAACGAGAAATGTGTTTTTTATGTCTGATCTTCATGTACTGTGATTTTCAGGGGGGTTACAAAACCGTGTCCTATCTCCTTTAAATTACAATTATTTCGAAAAATGGTTTAATAAAACTAGTTTAACCTCGTATATATAAATTATGCTGTGGAAATTGAGCCTAAGCACTCTGGAAAACATGAAAAACTTGAGGGAAGATAGTAATCGCAGATTGATATGAACCGTGTTATTTAGATTTCTCAATTTTAATTACCGGTTGATTGAAAGCACAAAGGGAAAATGATTATATATGCAATATGGCGGTGGAAAATGTTCGTTTCGGTGACACTGTTTGAATTTGGCTTTATCTTCTGCAACGATTGACATAGAAAACCTGCAATTGGGAATAGTGTATAACCTGCATTGCTTTTTAAATACGCTGTACTACATGTTAAAGGTGGATGGATATGTATCCGGGCATCTGAAATCTGTCGGAAGAGACATTGATTTCTGTGTAACAGCCGACTTTGTCTTATCTCTTGCCCCTGGGAAAAAATACTTATAAACCCCCCGAAAGAAATAGGTGATTTGCACTATAGCTCCATCAGGCCGAGTATAAATTTCAATATGTGTCGATCTATCAAAGATGACCTCACGGTTGCCTAGCTCATTATCGATCCGAATTTAATTTTCCCAGCCAGTAAAATTTTTTTGTTATCGATTATCCTAGTGAAATGTTTGGGAAAAAATTGTAAAGGATTTCAAAGAGTGTTTGCGAGTTTAGTCGTGACACATTAATTACGTCTGTAGTGACTGGTTATCAGCTGGGAATCGACAGTTAGTTAATCCAAAGGCTTTATGAAATGTTTGAAATGTTATTAGCACTATTACAGTGTGACGGAAGTTTATAATTGTTAATTTCTTTTAATTGTTTTTTGTAGAAACTGGTGACACGGTCGGCACTTCTCAGACAGTTTACTGGGGCATCCAGTTAGACCAGGACCTGCTGGAGACCATTGTGTCCATCTACCCAGAGTGGTTTAAGAACTACAATTTAGGGAGTGTGAGTAGCAACAGCAGCAGCAGCAGCAGCAGCAGCAGCAGTGGTGGTGGTAGTCCTGCAGGTGGAGGTGCAATGGCAGAAGGTTACACCAACACCCTGAAAGTGTCTCCTACCACCTCTTCGTCTTCACCTTCGTCATCTTCATCACCCTTGTCATCATCGTCATCCTCCTTGTCCTCCAGCCTAGCACTTCCTCCTTCTCCTCCGAAAGCAGAAGTCGACGAAACACCTATACACAAGTCCATGGACAAACACAAACAATGTAAGTGTTTTTTTCTCATCTAATTTCCTATTGGTTCTGTTTGTTTCATATGATTTACACGATTTTGTTGATTTGAGGACATCATATTTTCCACTGGACTTTGAATGAATTCAGTTGAATTTTAAATACGGGAATAAAAATATTAAACACAATTAGATGGTGTTCTGCGCACATGTGACCAATTTCAGAGGACCCTAAAGTAGGCTACAGTGAAACCTGTCTATATTGAACACCTACGGGACTGGTGAAAAGTGTTCAATATAGAGAGGTGCTCAGTATATCAAGGCATGAAAGTACGTTTGGGACTGCTAAAAATTGTTCAATATAGACGCGAGTGCTCAGTTTATCCTGTTTATCGTGCACATTGTGAATATGCACCTTAAAATGGCAGGAAAGTTATTCAACAAGGAATTAGAAATGAATTATCAAACTTGTTAAATGTGATCCATGCCTTATAATGACGATTATGCTCTATATAGTTTGATCAAGCGCAAGAAAGGACTTGGGAATGATGGTTTTACCACTCCTACCCAACCAATTTCAAGTCCCTTCTTGTGCTTGATCAAAGTATAGTCGAAGAAATTTGTTTTGTTTCCCATTTTACGAGTTTAACTAATTAATTAATTCAAGATTGACACCATATATCTAAACTAAATTATCGTTACTATTAAAAAATATTTTTATAGTATCAATGACTCTAACGCAGGTATCCAACACTAGGTGGCGGTTTGGTGTTATTTGTAAATGTGTTTATACCGTCCAGGCCGTCATAGCCGCCATGTGGTTGCGGATCGACTTTGTGACGTAATTGCAGATGTTGTAACATTAAAAAACCTAAGCTAACCAAACTATCCTTAACTAACCTAAACTATATTAATTTCATTGTTTCGATTCCGAGAAATGGTTATTTCGAGTC
>JAQIWR010001253.1:0-14474 GCA_034695945.1 Glomeris hexasticha
CTTTCTTCATGACTTTTCTTCAGGTAGTTTAAGTTTCAGGGTACCTTACAAAACTTGTTCTGTTCACCTTTAAATATTATAACAAGTCCCTTCAATACTTTAAAAGCTACTAAAATTCTTTTGCAACCCAAATCAGAAAAGCCTGTGAATTGAGCCTTTGCTGCATTCTTTACGCAAGGATAATTATTAACTAAATTGGACACTAAAAAAATGTTTTATGACAGGTCAAGAGTCGACAGTATACATTCAACACCATTATACAAGCCACATATACCATGCCAAAAATTGATGAAATAACAATATTGCTTAATTGTCCGACTAATTAAAAGTACAATTAAACATGTGATTTCAACTGTTGTCAAAATTTAGCTGTCATGTGTTAGCATATACAATTGTAATTTATGTGTCAGCTGTTTGCTATCACACCTGTCAACTATTTCCAGCAAATACAAGACGTACATGATGCAATGTCAGCATTGAAATGTGTAATTTCACAGAAACTACAATCTCATAAAACAAATATCATTTTATTACCTGCTAAAATGGCGATAATACTTATCAAAATCTACTCATGCATTTCCCAAGCTGTCTGATACAAGGAATTTAATCTCACACCTTCCATATTATACTTCTGTTACACTCTTATAAATTAACACTACTGTATCATTATAATATTTACTAAGAACTTTAACAAAATTCCTTTCATTCTTTATATCTTTGCAAATAACATGAAAGCCATTTGAAATGTCGACACCACAAATTCCATTGCATTTTGTTTTCGCATCAGTGTCTATTTAAATTACTGTGGAAATGGATTCAAGAGACAATTGAAACTGTACTATTGTAGCACTTCTATGTACATATGATAGGATGCAGGATACTCAAATTTTCCACATCCCGGGCCACAACAACTTCCTCCAAAAACTCAACTTTATGATCCACCACTTGAAGTGTCATTACTTCCAATTTAACTCGCTTATTTGTCAACACGTTCGTCTACTGTATTTTGCACCATTATGCATCAAATAAATATAACAATGGAAGAAGTATGCTGCGAAAAATGCAGTTGAACATATTCCCATTGATACTTCTTATGTATGTGATTAGGCTTAGTTGCCACGTGGCTCAACCGTTTAATTTCTCCTTTGTTTGCAGGAACAATGGCTTTCACCAGACAGACGCATCAAAGCAATGCATCCCACATCTATTCAAGGGGTGGAAGACATGATATCTTTAGGAGACCTTCATGAAGCTGGAATCTTGAGGAATTTACTCATCCGATACAGTGAAAATCTTATCTATGTAAGAGTTTTACATTTTCAGTCATGCGTAATTATAGGTTTCCAGATTAAAATTGTGCTTTCTAAGTGCAAAGTGTTCATTAAATGGACTATCAGGTTATTCCACATGGGTGAATGAACATATAGTGCAGACAAAAAATGTAATGTCCCTATTATATATGTAATTATATAGGCATGCCAACATTCTGTTTTCAATACTATATAACAGAGCCACTACATGAGATTATAAAAATTGCTGTATAATAGCTATTCAATTTTCATGCTTCACTTTTTCCCATGGAAAAACCACAACACTGGTGATCGACCTTTATGTATTATATGATTTATAATAACTATAGTCCTTCCAAAGAAAGATTGAGCTTGGACCATGCCAATTACCAATTTTGAAGGGGTGCACGGTTGCAACATAGCCCGCAACATAGCCCGCGCACCTGCAACCGTGCACCCCTTCAAAACCGGTAATTGGCATGGTCCTATGCTCAATCTTTCTTTGGAAGGACTATAGCTTATTGCAAAATAAATCTCATATATAGAGAATAGAATTTATCAACAAAACAAGACGTGATTTTTCACAGATGACAAGGTAACTTGGGGAAAGTGAACTCTTGGTTGGAAACACAAATGTCATTAACTCTTATAAGAGTTAATGTCCTTGTGCAAACACATCACAAACAAAACATTTAAATCAATAAATGAAGCCTAGTCGCCTGCTATACAGTATTGTCTCTTTCGTCTGTACATTGTCTAAAAATGGCATTTTGAAACATACTTTTTTAACAGCCGATTGCTACATTTCACTCCCACTTAGGTTTTAAAATTGGGACAAGATTGACCAGAGAATTTCGAAAACCTTATTGAAAATTCTACAATAATTGTAATTTTATAGGGACAGGAGTTTTTCTTTCTTTTTTTTTTTAATAATTTTGGAATTGACTGTAAATGGACCTGTGATGTTATATTCATGTAATCATTTGATCTGCATTCATTTCAGACTTACACAGGGTCAATACTAGTTGCGGTCAACCCGTACCAGATCCTGCCGATTTACACCGCAGAACAGATCAAGCTTTACCGAGACAGGAAAATTGGTGAACTGCCCCCACACATTTTCGCCATTGGGGATAGTTCCTACGCCCACATGAAACGTCACAAACAAGATCAGTGTATTATTATCAGGTAATATATAACCCCGTCATTAAACGCCCATTTTATCTGCGATATTGCGCTTTTCTACGAATGGTAGCTGTTTCCACACCCTTGGCTCCCTTTGCAAAGTACATAGATTATGATCTGTATTAAGTACCACATATAACACCCACATGTGCCACTGTGAGCCACTCACTAACAGTATAACACAATATTTACGCACAAAAGTTTCAATGAGCAGAATGTGCCGCGAGCAAACTAATTGACACCACCATATATACTTGCTGTTGAATTATTTGTAATGACATAAAGACAAAGTAAAATGCAGGTATTCATGCAAAATAGTACATACTCTCTATGCTTATTGTCTGACGGTGGGATTCAAAAAAGTTGAGGCTGTCTACTTCACAGATAATTAGTTATGTGAAATTCTCATTGTCTTCTTAAATAATAAGTTTAATGTAACTTTCAGTGGAGAAAGTGGAGCAGGGAAAACGGAGAGCACCAAACTGATACTCCAGTACCTTGCCGCAATAAGTGGACAACATTCTTGGATTGAGCAACAAATCTTAGAAGCGAATCCCATCCTTGAAGGTGCAATGAACCATCAACAATTCCAGTTTTTCTTTCTTTCTTTCTCTTTTTTGTTTTCTGTTTTTGTTTTCTTGTTTATAACCAATTTCTCAAACTAAAATACCAACAATTGCAAATGTTGCAGCTTTTGGCAATGCAAAAACAATCCGAAATGACAACTCCAGTCGATTCGGCAAATACATCGATATCCACTTCAATAAGCAAGGCGCAATCGAAGGGGCCAAAATTGAGCAATATCTACTTGAAAAATCCAGAATTGTCAGTCAGGTAATGTCTAGAATATTATGTGCAAGTTTTAATTTCCAATAAAGTACGAAATTTGAGCAATATAATAACAATAACCATGTTTTGTTTGTGCTTTAAGGCAAAAGACGAGAGAAATTATCACATATTTTATTGTATGCTGGCCGGGATGAGCAAAGAAGAAAAGAGTAAGCTGGAACTTGAAGACGCCTCAAAGTACCATTATTTAATACAGGTAAGACTAGCTCTTATTAGTTGTACATTCCCGGAATTAATTGCAATTCCAACCATTTACAAACTACAGGGAGGATCCACTCAATGCGAGGCCAGGGATGATGTGGCGGACTTTGCCGATATCCGTTCCGCTATGAAGGTGCTCATGTTCACGGACCAAGACATTTGGGACGTACTTAAAGTGGTCGGTGCATTACTCCACGTAGGAAACATTAAATTCAAAGGTGACATTTGCAAATGGTCCAACTCGTATTACGCTTCATTATATTTTATTACAACTGTTGCGTTAATTTGCAGCTACGGTCGTGAACAATCTGGATTCGTCAGAACTTAGTGATCTGGGAGCAGCAAGTAAAGCTTCCAAACTGCTTGAAGTGAACTTAAACTTGATGGTTGAGGCCCTTACAAGGAGGACCATCTTTGCTCACGGGGACACTGTGGTAGCTCCGATGAGCGCGATCCAATCGGTGGATGTGCGGGATGCTTTCGTCAAAGGGGTTTACGGCCGGATGTTTGTTTGGATCGTGCAGAAGATCAATGCAGCAACCTACAAGGCTAAATCAGGAAGCTCTCGTACGTCCATCGGAGTCCTGGATATATTCGGCTTTGAGAACTTCGTTCAAAACAGTTTTGAGCAATTCTGCATCAACTACGCCAACGAGAACCTGCAGCAATTCTTTGTGCGTCACATCTTCAAATTGGAACAGGAAGAATACAACGTTGAGGGTATAAGTTGGCAACATATTGAATTTGTTGACAACCAGGAAGCCCTGGACATGATCGCCATTAGGTCACTGAACATCATGTCACTTATTGACGAAGAGAGCAAATTCCCCAAAGTTAGTGTCAAACACAAATTCAAGTCCGCCAAATACAAACGAATTCATGTTATATGCTTCTGTTTCTTAGGGCACAGACCAGACAATGTTGAACAAAATTCACAAGCAACACGGTACTAACAGGAACTACCTAAAACCCAAGTCCGACATCAACACTTCATTCGGTCTCAATCACTTCGCGGGAGTTGTATTTTACGACACAAGAGGTATTACATCACCCGAGTATACACTACATATATGGTACAATTTTATATTTGAAATGTAATTAGGTTTCCTGGAAAAGAACCGGGACTCCTTCAGCCACGACCTTCTTCAAGTCATCCAGTTAACGACAAATAAATTCCTGCAGTTTATCTTCAGTCCAGATTTTGGCATGGTAAGACTAGATGATACTCCCTAATTGATGATTTGTATTCATACTAAGAGAAAACCAATTTTTTCCCCCAATGACTAGGGATCAGAAACGAGAAAGAAGGCCCCTTCTCTGAGTACGCAATTCAAAAAGTCATTAGATTCCCTTATGAAGACCCTGGGAAGTTGCCAGCCATTTTTTGTGAGATGCATTAAGCCCAACGAGCTCAAGAGATCAATGGTGATGCAGTGAAACTTTATAATTGTATTTGCCGGACGTTATTTTCAGTGTCGGGTCGGGAATCCCGAATTTAACAAATTCCACTTTAACCAGGTCTTCGATCGTGAACTGTGCTGTAAACAATTGCGTTACTCCGGCATGATGGAGACGATCCGAATCCGAAGAGCAGGATACCCCATTCGACACACTTTCCGGGAATTCGTAGACCGTTACCGGTTTTTGATTGCCGGGATTGGACCGGCCCACAAGGTTGACTGTATAGAAGCATCCAATAAAATCTGCACTGCTGTTCTTCGAAACGCTGACTTCCAACTTGGCAGAACTAAAGTTTTCCTCAAGGTACCTCGAGAGAGATAATTCACCCAATGTAACCACGGAATTCGCCGCCAAATTCTAACCAATGTCATGTTGCGTGTTATATAGGATGCCCATGACTTGTTCCTGGAACAAGAACGAGATCGTGTTCTCACTCGCAAGATCCTCATACTGCAGAGGTCCATTCGAGGATGGTACCATCGAAGAAGGTTCTTGCGCATGCGTAAGAGTGCCATCATGATCCAGAGCAGGTGGAGAGCTTACGCGCAACAGAAGAAATACGAAGCCATGAGAACTGGTTTCCAACGACTCCAAGCCATGATTCGCTCCAGGGTACTAACCCACAGCTTCAACCTCCTCCGTGGACACCTTGTTGGACTCCAGGTTTAATTGCTCAACATTTTTATCAGCTCAGTTTCAATTATGTAATACTATTTGATGTGCGTTTGCAGTCTCGATGCCGCGGTTACTTAGTACGGTACAACTACCGCAAGAAGATCCGTGCGGTGATCATCATCCAGGCATTCGTTCGCCGCGTTGTTGCCCAGAAGAAGTACATCAGACTGAAGAGGAGAACCGATGCATTGAAGATGAGGGACAAAGAAGAGGCCATGCTTCGTAAAGGTGGCATGAGTGCCGCAAAAGCGAAGGCGATCGCCGACCAACACTACATGGTATTCGACTAGTTCAAATAACCACGTTGTTAGTATGTTTGTTTGTACAAAGTACATCGTTTCAGGAACGACTAGAGGAAATTAAGCGGCTCGAAGCCGAAGAGGACAAGCGAAACAGGATGGCAGTCACTCGCAAGAATGCGGCCATCCGCGATGCGGAGAAGAGGATAGATGAACCGGTTGACGAGTCTCAACTCATAGATGATTTATTTACATTCCTTCCGGTCACCGGCATGGCTAATGATGGCCAAGGACCCACGGGTTTCAAAGATTTTGAAAAGTCACGGCAAGACGCTATGAACAGCGGAGAGGTTATCGTATCGCTGCCGAAGCCATCGGCGCATCTCGATGACCTGAGCGCGTTCAAGTTCCAGAAGTTTGCCGCCACTTATTTCCAAGGAAATGTCAACCACCAATATATGAAAAAAGCTCTCAAACAACCACTACTTCCCCTGCAGACACAAGCCGACAACATGGTTCGTTCCATCGTAGTTTTCCGCGTATTAACTAATTTATACCAATTTTCTTCAAAACCTATAAATTCATCCCATTTAACCTGATTTTATTAGAATAGTTGCTCATATTGTGTCCAATTTACCAGGCTGCACTTGCTCTTTGGATCACCATCTTGCGCTTCATGGGTGACCTGCCGGAGCCAAAGTACCACAACATGGAACGCGACACAACATCAGTGATGACCAAAGTAACCAACACTTTAGGTCGCAATTTCATAAACACCAAAGAGTTTCAAGAAGCTCAACGTCTTGGCAATGAACCGGTAATTACACTTGAATCCTAAACTGCACTCGACAATTCTAAATTGAGTTTGAGAAATTTTCTTCTTGCAGCTGCAACAGCAGCAGAACTACCAATACAACAAGGAGAAACCTAACAGCATCCGAAAAAAGCTCGTATCTCTTACTCTGAAACGTAAGAACAAGTTGGTGCTTGAAGTGCGCCAGAAGTTGGAAGAAGAAGACAAGACGTCCGCCAACTACAACAGCTGGCTGGACTCAAGGCCCACCTCAAACCTCGAGAAGCTACATTTTATAATAGGACATGGGATATTACGTGCCGAGCTGCGCGATGAGATTTACTGCCAAATCTGTAAACAGCTGTCCGTCAACCCGACAAAGAGTTCCCACGCACGTGGATGGATCCTTCTTTCGCTTTGCGTCGGTTGCTTCGCACCATCAGAAAAAGTACGTCCCTCATCTCTGAACACACCTATCGATTGCCAAATCAATAGTTGAAATGAGAAAAATATTCTTTCGTCACACAGTTCATCGAGTATCTGCGCTCCTTCATCCGCGAGGGTCCACCCGGTTACGCTCCGTACTGCGAAGAGCGACTTAAACGTACTTTTGTAAATGGAACCCGAAACCAGCCTCCTAGTTGGTTGGAACTACAAGCCACTAAATCCAAGAAGCCATTACTTCTGCCGGTAACTTTCATGGATGGCACCACTAAGACCCTAATGGCAGACTCGGCGACTACGGCTCGGGAACTTTGCGATCACCTCGCGGAGAAGATCGGCTTGAAGGACACTTTTGGATTCTCTCTGTACATTGCACTCTTTGATAAGGTACAATAACATTGCAATTGAACTTGCACGGCAAGAGTGTCTTATTTCTAATACAATTGATTTTGGTTTACGACAGGTGTCATCACTGGGTAGCGGTGGAGATCACGTCATGGATGCCATCTCACAATGCGAACAGTACGCTAAAGAGCAAGGTGCTCAGGAGAGAAATGCTCCTTGGAGGCTTTTCTTCCGCAAAGAGATCTTCTCACCGTGGCATGATCCAACAGAAGATTTGACCTCTACAAACCTAATTTATCAACAGGTGGTGCGAGGTGTCAAATTTGGAGAATACCGCTGCGAGAAGGTGATGATTACAATATCCAACCATGATGACATTTACTTCAGTTAACATTTAATGATTAAATGTTGCGAAAATTATCAGGAGGACGATCTGGCCATGATTGCCGCGCAGCAATATTACATTGAATTTGCAACTGACTTGGTTTTAGATAGAGTCATAAACCTGCTTCCAAATTACATTCCTGATTACTGCCTGCAAGGAGGTGACAAGACCCTGGAAAGGTGGGGAAACCTGGTCATCAACGCGTGCAAAAAGGTATGAACATATGTACATAACCCTATATGAAATACAGGCTGAGACTCTTGCGTCTAAATTACTTCAATTTCCAGAGCTACTACTATAAGGAGAACAAAGGACCCCAGACTGCAAAAGATGATATCGTCAATTACGCCAAACTTCGATGGCCTCTTCTCTTCTCTAGATTTTACGAAGCATTCCGCCATTCTGGTCCCAACCTTCCGAAAAATGACGTCATCATTGCTGTCAATTGGACTGGAGTGTACGTTGTAGATGACCAGGAACAAGTGCTCCTCGAGCTTTCCTTCCCCGAGATCACCAGCATCACCAGTCAAATGTACGACCCGTTTAATTGAAGTAGTAACTATAATGGATTCTAAATACCAAATTCTTTGTTTTCAGAGCCAACAAAGCCTACGTTAACACCTTCACTCTGTCCACGGTCCGCGGTGAAGATTTCACCTTCCAATCCCCTAACTCGGAAGACATCCGCGAACTGGTGGAATACTTCCTGGAAGGTTTGAAAAAGCGCTCAAGGTTTGTGATTGCCACCCAGGATTACATTGCACAAGGTACGTAAAAGGCACACGGACAACCTGCATTATTGAACGGAAATGACTCCTTCAATTGAAATTATCATTTTTCTAACGCAGAGAACTCCGCGTACATCAGCTTTAACAGAGGTGACCTGATAGCTTTGGAAGATAACACTGTTGGGGAAACGGTTCAAGTATCTAGTTGGTGCATGGGTCGTTGCGAGAGGACTGGACAAAGAGGAAATTTCCCAGTTGACCACGTCTACGTTCTGCCAACCATCACAAAACCTCCGAAGGAAATCTTGGCAAGTTCTTCCTACTCCATGCAAAAAAGCTTTAACTGAAATAACTTTACGTTTAAAATGCAGCCCACGTATGAATTTTGAGTGCGACTGCCTGAGGCTTAATCAAGAAAATAGAAAAGCAAACAGCATCCAGACAATAAATCATACTTAAAATGTCATTATTGTTTTTTATTATATTTTCAGATTCTTTTTACCGAGGAAGGTGCAACTGGAAAGAGACTTTACACTCGAAACTCTCAAGTCAATGGCAATGAACCACAAGAAAAACCTCACACGCTAGAAGAATATTCAATCGATCACTTCCGGTGCCTGTCCTAATATTTTGAACGGGTAACCAATGATGAAAATGCCCTTTGTGTCTAAAATACAGTTATGTTGACAGTCCACCTCCAAAGATGACCTTGACCAAGACATTGCAGACAATTTCAACAGCTAGGAAGAAGGACCGTGAAGACTTATGGAGACATTCAAGAGAACCTATCAAGCTACCCCTTTTGAAAAAGTTGCTCAACAAGGAAGAGTTGGGACAAGAATCCTGTATTGCCTTCTCCGATATCCTTTACATTTCATACAATCAATATTATGAACTTAGAACCATTGTAAAACACTCCTTAACATGTTCCCACCTATCCTCAAATACATGGGAGACCTTCCTTCCAGGAGAACCCGAACCGGCAACGAACTGACGGACCAGATCTTCGAAGGCCCTCTAAAACACGTAAAGTTTTAGCCTCGCATACCATACTATATCACTGTAATACATTATTCTATTCATTATACCTACAGGAAATCTTGCGAGATGAAATTTACTGTCAGATCATGAAACAGCTGACGGACAATGTGAACAGGTACGAGTAAAAATGTCGGTTTTAAAACGGTACTTTGAAAATCATCTTACAGATCACGTTAATAAATATTTCAGACTTAGTGAAGAGAGAGGTTGGGAGCTAATGTGGCTGTCAACCGGCCTATTCGCATGCAGTCAAAATTTGCTCAAAGAACTGACCATGTTCTTGAGGACACGCCGACACCCAATAGCAATGGATGCCTTGCAAAGGTTGCAGAAAACTATGCGGTAAGGAGAACAATACTTGACTGCTGACACAGAGCAATTAAGGAAATGAATCCCATCATGTAATCCTAGTAATGGCCAACGTAAACATCCACCTCATCAAGTGGAAGTGGAAGCGATCCAACACAAGACCACGCAAATATTCCACAAAGTATACTTCCCGGATGATACCGACGAGGTTTCCAACTCAATACTTTTCGGACTTATCTAAACCTAAATACCATAAACCAAACTAAATATTAAACTCGTCATTGCAGGCTTTTGAAGTCGATTCAAGTACAAGAGCTAAAGACTTCTGCTATAATATTGGCCAGAGACTTAGTCTGAAATCAGCCGAAGGCTTCAGCTTATTCGTCAAAATAGCCGACAAAGTGATCAGCGTGCCGGAAAATGATTTCTTCTTCGACTTTGTACGTCATCTAACGGATTGGATAAGAAAAGCAAGGCCTGGTCGAGAAGGAATGGGTAAATGAGCATTATATTAGATACAACCGTAAAGCTGAAACCTTCTACCGACAATCAATACGCGTCATAAAACCGTATTTTACGCTTTGTTAGGAATCGCACCACAGTTTACGTACCAAGTGTTTTTCATGAAAAAGCTTTGGACAAACACTGTACCAGGCAAAGACAGGAATGCCGATATAATATTCCATTACCACCAAGTAAGATTGTCTCGCCATTACGCAACAACAGATTGTGTTGACCGAGAGAAAAAAAAATGTCAATATATCTTACTGGTATCGTTTTCTTTGCAGGAGTTGCCAAAATTACTGAGGGGTTATCACAAATGTAGCAAAGACGAAGCCATACAATTGGCAGCTTTGATTTACCGCGCAAGATTCGGCGAAAGCAAACAAGAGCTTCAAGCCATCCCGTAAATCTGTTCCGCTTTCTGGCAGTCGTATGTGACTTATCACTGTAATTACTAATCAATATATTGATGTCTCTCCCCCCCCCCCCCCCAACAGTCAAATGCTCAAGGACCTAGTCCCAGCCGACATCGTTAAGGTGTATGGCACCAGCGACTGGAAAAAGGTACGTCACGGTTGCAACTTTGGTTTTAAAAACTTAAAAAAAAGGTAAATAATATTAAATAAACTTCTTCCATACAGAACATTAGTACTGCATACAATCAAGATTCTGGACTGTCACCAGATGATGCTAAAATCAACTTCTTGAAAATAATCTTTAAATGGGTTACGTTTGGTTCGGCATTCTTCGAGGTTAAACAAGGCACGGATCCAGCCTTCCCAGAATTCCTTTTGATAGCCATTAATAAGCATGGAGTTACACTTATTGATCCAAAAACAAAGGTAATTAATAGTATATTTCATTGTACGTCATTAATGATCGTTTATTAAACCAATCAACATTTCAGGAAATTCTCGTGACGCACCCGTTCACTCGCATATCGAACTGGAGCAGCGGCAACAGTTACTTTCACATGACCATTGGGAATTTAGTGAAGGGCAACAAATTGCTCTACGAAACATCCCTTGTGAGTTGCTAAAACTTTTAACACTTCTCGTATGCCATTAAATTGTAAATTTATCTCAGTGAAATCAGTGTCGCCATGTCTCGCCTCTTTGCGGAAAATTTTTCTTATTACAACATTTGTTCTATTATTTCAGGGGTACAAAATGGACGACTTGCTGACGTCATACATCAGTCTAATGCTGACCAGCATGAACAAGAGAACTATGCGGATTAAGAATTGAAGCGATAAATTATACGGCGTTGCGCAGATGAAATTGTTTGAATGTGGGTTATATCATTGGTTATATTATAGCTCAAAATGGGACCAGACACACATTGCTACAATAAATTTGCTTCAAATTACTCCCCAGTATACGTTTTGTAGGTTGTAGCGGACGACGCAACACGCGTTTGATTCCGCAAATTTGTACCGTACCGTTTTAAAATGGCTTCGTAAAGGGCAATATTAATTACCAGACCATGATATTAACTTATACCGAGATTACGTACCAATCTTTAGTGTGAGGATCGCTTTGTTTCACGTGTAACATGGTGTAATATATAATCATCGCTTGTTTTATGGAATCGAAAGTGCTTTGTTTAGTTATATATACGGTTGCGATTCTCACGCTGGCGTGCAATTTCCCATAATATTTTTATATAGTAGTATATATCTACAAATTGCTTATGGGGTAAAAGAAAAATGGATACAGAAAGTCAGGTACTTACATGAAATTTGCGCAGTCCATCAGTGTATATGCAGGAAAAACGAGTACATATTGTGTGTATGTAGTCTCAATAAACTAAAACGATAAAATACACAATCTCAGAAATTTGTTTTACCAAGGTTTTACATGTGCATCATATTTTCTTAACTGAACACTAAACAAAAAGTGTATATATTCCATAAATTGTGTTCATGTTTTTGCATGTTCCTGCATTATAGGCTCTACACGTTACGTACCACACAATCCGGCGTACATTTTTAATGGTCACGACAATATATATCTCTACATAATATTGATTTATTTATTCTTGTACTCTTTGTTTTTTTAACACAAATCCATCACCATAGCATATGCATAGAACGAAATAATGGAAATTAAACCCTGTCATATATTGGAAACGTCCAACAGTTGCTTTTGAGCTATAGCTATATATTTTTATTACAATACAACACAGCTGGAATGCCAAAAAATATCAATAGTGCTGAGGTGAAACTCGACACATAAGCTATTATATGGACACAATTAAGTAGCTCTTCGATCATGAAATTCAAACGTTACTATTTGGACCCCTATTTACAGGGAATCTCACAAGCCTCGCACCACAGACTGAATATACATACACATAAACATGGTTCTCGTCCATCAATTAAAAAGGTAGGTATACATATTGTAATAATAATGTTATACTGTGTCAGACAACAATACATGTACCAATAATATCGAGACATTCCAGAAGGCCACTATTTATTGGAATTGATGAAAACAGTGCACATTTGTAGCCAACTCAAAAATTCTGTATACAGCATCATGATTCAGAACAAAATTATATAAATTTGCTGTGGTGCGTAACTTTGAGACACACTGTAGATCACATGACAGAATATTTAGGTGTAACATTAAACCACTTTTCTGAAACATAACGTACCTACAACAGTATGCTAAATCTCTGGTAGTTTAAATGAAGTGGAGCATACATTTCTTTTGTCTTTGTTCCAAATGCCTATTCTGGAAAATAAACAAAATTAAGATTCATGAATATTAGTTCCATGGTTCCATAAGTACTGCCAAATTGTATTTTAAAGAATAAAAAAAACATAATTTAACAATGTATACTGGAAAATTATATCACATATCTTGCAGATTTTGAAACTTTGATCCTTGCTTTGATATAAGTAGTTACAAATTGCATAATTATAAAAATAAAGGCCTGCTAGTATTTAAAATCCACCCTTTGTTAATTTAATATTTCATGCATATATGGTCTGTGAAAATTATTTAACAAAGGATTGAATTAAATAATTTATTTTGACATATGTCAAATCTTGGACGAGGTCAAATCTTATTAAAGATTATGAAAATGTTGTATTAATTGACAAGACTGTCATTATAATGACAATCGATAACAATAATTTTCTGAATATCATTATAATTTTAGTATGTACTACTATTATCCACATCTTGCTATTTTTTAAATAATATTCCCACTTCTAGCTCAGCTGATCGACAAGCAACTCTGCATGGCGCCCGGATTGGAGATATATTGGGACATATATTTTAATCATGCACAGAACACGTATATTAATTACCGTTGGCGAAGAATAATTTAACGGCCGACTTCATCCAACCGCGCAAATTTCTCAATACAATGGCGCCTTGGGCATAAATGTTTCTCCTTCTTGGCCAAATGAGCCAAGTCGCTCATGATGACTGATCTTATCGCTCCAGCTGCGGTTTGGCATCTGAAATTGTCGCCACAAACCTTCGAAGCTGACCAAAGAAAACTCTGGGCGCATTCCGAAGCCGAAGTTTCTGCATCCGCCTGCGCAAAACACAAAGACCAACATAACGTTCGATTTGCGCCGGCCGCCATTTTGAAACTCTTGCAGCTTGCACCCAAGATTTCACAATACTTTGGCGCCAATGGTTATATTATAATTGCGCATATGTATAAAAGCAAATACAAATCGAAATAATTAAAGTTACATTTTCTGTATAACATATTATATCAGATTATTTTCAGAAAATTTCACAATTAAAGTATATCAGTTTGTACCATAAAATTGCTGTTTTATAATTTGCATTTTTATGAATGAAAAGCGCTAGCTGTTTTACTGAGGCATTTTTTCTTAAAGATTGATTACCAAAAGTTAGGCTTTTATAGTAAAAACAACAAAATACACTCGCTATATACATATATGTTACCGGCAAAGTGAGAAATCAGGCAATATGCGAAATTATTAAGTAAAATCGCCGATTAAGATTCAACTAACCGTTTTACGACAAAAACACCGTC
>JAQIWR010001254.1:0-14470 GCA_034695945.1 Glomeris hexasticha
GTGCACGCGTTGATGAAATTACTGACACGTTTAGCATGCCATACTCTGCTTCAGCCGCTGTTCAAGCAAAAATCAAGAGCCCGGTTTTGTGCTTACAAGAGCCCGCACGCGACAATTTCAATGCCCCAATTTTTTTAAAAAAACCTTATTAGAAAAATCTGGGATTTTCAGGTGGCATTCTCACGAAGATCAAAGAAGTTGAAAATTACCCTGTCCCATGACCTTTAAGGTGTTTTTTCTTTTTTCCTGAAATTAAAAATGTGAGCACTGTAAGTTTCCTGCTACAAAAGGTTATGTTATTGCTTAGTTTGTTCCCGGTTATGTAAATATTTGAAATATTTTTATTTATGTGGAATCACTAATATGCCGGCATTTATTTCTAACATCACAAGCACGCCTTAATAATATTTAAATATGCTATGTTTTATGTATTCCAGTTGACGTGTTCCTCCAACATGGACGATCAGCAGTCAACACTTTTATTCTAAATCCACCATCATTTTATTTCCTCCGCAATCTTCTTAAATATACTAATGTTACAATGCCATCTAATAATGACAAATACAACGATAATGGGATTGATGCCATCTCTACAAAAAATCCGCTAGCTAATAAAAGCAAGGCGCAAGGTGTTCCACCAAACCTCTTATTGGATTACTTAATAGAATACACTAGGAACCTAAAAGCAATGCATGTTGTTGTGTTCTTGGACAAGAATCTAGGTACTATACTGTAGAAGTGGATATTTCCGCGGGGCTAAATTTCCGCGGGAGAGGAGTTAAGGACCTTTTGCGGGGGTTTTATTTCCGTGGGGCAAGCACCGGTTATAACTGTCAAATAAGGCTATTTTCCGCTTTTACAAACAAGGGGGAAAGGGGAATGTTGAAAGTGAACCAATTCCTTCATGCAGCTAAATTTGTAAACAGGGTGTTTAGGGGGACTTGTACAGGCGTGTAGGGCATATAGGGTAAAAAATGTAAGTGGCAAAAACTCAGATACTGTTTTGCCTTCAAGACATCAACATGTCGCTGTATCAATGGTTAACCAAGCCATCAAGTGCTTCAATATCAGGACCAGGACTACCAAAACCTGACTCTGTTCCTGGTGTTAAGCCTGCAACTGTATCATCTGCTCTCAACGAAATAAACATAGTTCATGAGCAACCCCAAGCAAAGAAAAAGGTTCGTGGGCCATATTCAAATTACAATGCAGAAATGAGGCTAAAAAATCTCAAAGTATGCTTGTGAAAATGGCGTCATGAATACCTGTCGTCATTTCTCAAAACTGCTGGGTAAACCACTAAATGAAAGTTCTGTGCGCTGGATGAAAAACTCTTATCTGAAAACAATTCAAACTGGACCACAACAACAGTTGGAGTTGCCAAAGTGTGCATGTGGTCATCCCTGCCTTCTTGGTATTGAAATGGATCTGAAAGTGCGTGCGTTAATTAAATCCATGCGTATTTCTGGTGGTGTAATCAACACGCGATTTGTAATCGCAGCTGCTCTTGGTGTTCTGAAAGCAGAACAGAAGCACATGTTGCCTGATAATGGAGGATCTCTGATCCTATCAAAACCATGGGCTCGATCACTGTTGCCAAGAATGGGCTATGTAAAGCGTAAAGGAACAAAATCTGCTGAACAATTTTTAGGCGACTTTGACACAATCCATGAAGAATTCCTGCAGAGAATTGATGACTTAATTTTGGAATTTGATGTTCCTGCTGAATTAATAATCAATTGGGATCAAACAGGCCTAAATATTGTGCCATGTGGAATGTGGACAATGGCAGAATGTGGTTCACAACAAGTTGGCATAACTGGTATGGATGATAAGCGGCAAATTACTGCTCTACTTGCGTGTTCATTGGCTGGCGAGCTGCTTCCACCTCAATTGCTCTACGCAGGGAAAACTTGAAAATGCCATCCATGTGTGGAGTTTCCTCAACATTGGGATATTCATCATTCAAAAACCATTGGTCAAATGCAGATACGATGCTTAGATATGTGCAAAATATTATTGTACCCTATGTCAATGCAGTTCGTGAACACATTGGAAAAGAGGACCAGCGAGCCATTGCAATATTTGATGTATTTCGGGCCCATCAAAATAAATCCATGCTTGATGAATTGCATGCAGCAAATATCTTGCCAATATTTCTACCAGCTAATTGCACTGATAAACTTCAACCACTGGACCAACGGGTAAACAAGATGCTAAAAGCGGAGTTAGCCAATTCATTTCAAAATTGGTATTCGACTGAGGTTCAGCGCCAACTGGAAAATGGGCTTGCCATACAACAAATAAAGGTTGACCTTCGGCATGCTAAATGGTTAATAAGCGCCATAAATGCTGTTTCTGCAAAGATAGCTATGCAATTATTGGTGGATTTAACGATTGTGGGATTGGTTCTTGTGTGTAGGAATGTACTATTATGAAACTCAAAACTTGGATTAATAAAATGCACTTTTTCTGAACAATACTACATTCACTTATTTTAAACCCCCAAAGATTCAAAGCATATTCATAGGTCAGTGAAACTGCAGGAGGGTGCAGCTTCACTCTGAAGCAGTATGTGGTCACTCCTCCCCTTTCCCCTTTATTTATATTTTGGCGGGGCTGTTATTTTTGCGGAAAAAGGCCTGTGCGCGAATAGAGCGGAAATTAAGTCGCGCGAATAATTTCTACTTCTACAGTATTTCACGATAGGCCCGCCCCTCCACCATTTTGCTGCGGTGGGCACGTATTATTGACGACGCTTATTGGAAGGAGGTGGACCTAGGTATATGTTGGCCAATGAGCTGCAAGCAATCCGCAGGAAAATGCGGATGGCCACGCCCCTTTCTGCACCACCGCGGTTGAGAATTGTTGCGTGTGCCAACACGACAGTCGTCCCTCCTTAAACCGCAGGTTTATATACATAGCTCATTGATTGAACCATATGAATTGAACTGTAATGGCAGCGCCACCAACACGGGACCCGCCAACATCGTGGATCTTCGAACGTGCTGCCACCTGGCGAGTGGTACTCGCGATCAGAATTCCCATCCAGTACAGCTCTTGGGGACCGTCCATAAACCACATGTCCTCAAAATCACAACTTTTTAACCCACTCCCCAACCCTTGTGTACGCATGTAGAACAATAACCAACCCCCCCTAAAATCACGTGGTTCCCTCCCCCCTCAATTACTAATACAAAATAGAAAATCAGTCATTCTTTATAAGATACAGGGTGCATGCAGGAGAAACAACTCCCCGATTTGGGAAGAGTGTAACTAGGGGTATGGGTGGGAGTACAGCAGTGGGAAAGGTGCCTTTAGAGAGCTATGTTAATGCCATTTTCAGTTAACATAGTGACTTGGACGGAAAAGCATCACGAATTCGCTGTAGAGGAGTTTTATGAAAATGGTGGTTTGCTAATATCGATGCAGCGTGCCACATTTCTGGTTGTGTTGCATTCCGTGGTCGGCTAGTAATTTCCTTTATAATGCAAAAATTGTTTGATCTGATAACAAAAATATTCAAAATTAGATGTCAAACTTCAAACAAACAAGTCATGCATTAGAAAGGAAATCTACAGGCCGACCTTAGAATGCTGCTCCAGAAAATGTGACACACTGATTCGTTATCGGCGAACCACCATTTTGATAAAACTCCTATATTGTATGTTGCAATTGTGGACCCTGCGTAAGGGTCTTATGCATATATGCACATTTCTAGTTCTTTTGTTTCTGTCTTGCATATGTAATAAGGGACAGGGTTTAGTAATATGTATAAGGAGCTGTATCCTTGTTAGAAATTAGTCTGTCTGCTAGTCTACTGTCTGCTAGTTTACTTCTACACTGCTACTGTAGCCTGCGCTTTAAGAATTAAACAAGTTGTAATGGAACACAACACTGCATGGGCCGAGGATGGGATTCTCAGAGGGGACATCCTGTAAGTTTGTTTTCTTCATCTCTGCTCTTCTGGGTGTGCTGTTTGCCATGTCTACCATTGGTCAACTTGAAGATTTCAATGTCACCCGTCCACACACTCGGGACACTTATGCTCAATGGGTGAGATTTTTCCTGCAAGCCAATGCCATCACCACTCAGGACAGGATTTAACGTACGGCTTTCCTAAGTGTTTGTGGTGCTCCATCCTTCTCTTTGGTAACTTCCTTAGTTGCACCTCACTCTCCGGAGGACAAGACTTTTGAGGAAATTCTGGCTTTGTTGTGTAGCATGCTCGGAACGATGGACGCAAACAGGATAACTACCAACAAAGTCTTTTACTAGGTAAAACATCAGAAGAGCCACCTAGTGGCAAATAACAATTTAACACCTCTCCACTGTCACCCATCACCACATCAAGCATAGGGTTGAGGAGAACCAATGTCCGGTTAAGAGCCATTAAATGGTGCGAAGGAGCCAAATAGCTGACACGCAGCTATAGTGGCGATAATTACCCAATTAAAGCTATGATGATGTAATGGGTGCTCATGCTGACTTCTCTGGCTGCTGGTGGAGGAACAAGTGGCACAGACTAAGAGCTTCAACAGCTTTATATCCTAAATGGAACTGGACTTTGAGCTATTGGCGCAAGCTCAATGAGTTGCAAGTTACACAACACTCATCTGGGAACAAATAGAACTAATTGGCATAACTGTTGCATACATTACTAATTTTGGCAATCAATGTAAACAAATACATGTGACGGTCAAAACCGGGACTGCCACAATTGAAAGACCACTTCTCTCCTCGACCCTTGGAGATTTTCCAACGGTTTCAATATCATCGACGGGCCCAACTTCCTGGGGAAAGTGTTCGACGCACATCTCGAAACTACGCAGACTAGCTCAGTTCTGCAATTTTGGTGAGACATTGGAACTTATTCTCCGTGATCGCTTGGTGTGTGGTCTTCAAGATGAGACCTTACAGCGCAGGCTCCTGGCGGAATGTATGCTTACAAGCATTGGAGAAAGCCCTTGCTGCTGAGGCTGCTGCAAGGCAGGTGTCCGAAATCCGAGGTGCAATTTCTGTTCCAATGACACCAGTTACCTTTAACGACTGAAAAGGAGCCAGAGGACGATTCCTACCAAGACCCGTGGGTAAGCCCACACAACTTCAAGAATGTTGGGGATGTGGTGAAAAGCATCCAAGAGCCCAGTGCCCGTTCCGGAATGCAGTATGCCATTCCTGTAAAAAGATTGGCCACATTGTGCGTGTCTGCAAAAGCAAACACAAGGTAAAGAACCAACAGGATGCTCCAGGACTGACAACTCACTTCGTGTCTGCGATGCCTGCAGACCCTGTGTACTACGAGTTGAATCACGTGGACTTTAATGACACCACGGATTTCCATTCTTCTGTCCTCATCAATGATATCCCTTGCTGCATGGAAGTAGACTCCGGGGCCAAAGTTATCATCATTGATGAAGGAGCCTGGTTCCAAATTTTCCGAGATCAACAGCTGTGATTGGATCCATCCATTGTCTTACTGCGTAACTACAGTAGACAGCAAGTGGAGGTTTTGGGTGTGGCTGCTGTACCCTGCACTCTGAGAATTAAACAAGTTGTAATGGAACACAACACTTCCCTACAGAAAAAGCACAATGCTTTTCCGCCCAAGTGATTATGTTAACTGAAAATGGCATTAACACAGCTCTCTAACGGCACCCTCCCCACTGCTGTACTCCCACCCTACCCGTAGCTACGCTCCTCGCAAATCGGGGAGGTGATTCTGCCGCACCCTGTATTCCCAAGTGGAAGAGGATTTCTCCCAATCCATCCGATATTGAATGACCAACACACAAATTCATTTGGAATTACTTTATTAACGACAATATTGTACATATATAGTGTCCCACTGAGAGGGGGTAGGAATAAAAGCTATTATTATTATTACATATATGTTGTTTGTACACGACAGTTTTTGTTTCGTTCATCTCTTCCAAGTTCTCCGCAAGCTCATACATTTCCTCCTCTTCCAATACAGTGATCAAGTCTGATATCGTTATTGGATATTTACGCGTACTAATAACATCTAGTAGCATCTCGTATGCCAATCCCTCTTGGCCCATACCGTGTTTGTCTTGTTCCAGAATCTTATATTTGTGGTGCGAGTAACCGATCCGAAGAGACACCGGTCGCCAATCGCCGGCGATGATCTGAGCAACCGAACGAAGATCATCTTCATTCATCCAATCTTCTGGACCATCGGCGAGGGTTTTTAAGGTCTCTGGTAGACATTCCACTTCATCGGCAAGATCGTTCGTATCGTCGTATCGTAACGCATTTACAATCGTGTCTACGGTACATTCCTTCGGCTTCCTTTGTTTGAACAATATCAACATTTCGAACGCTTGGCGGTACGGAGATTCATAACGCTTTTTCAGAATTTCGATATCATCATTACGAATTCCGAGTTGTCGCGCCAAGTACTGCCATTCGACACAGATGATGTACATCGTCTCTAAAAGACCCAAATCAGTAAATCTTTTATTTTCATTGGTCAAATACAGATATCGTTTTAAACCCATTTTAGCTTCCTTATATATAGGTACTTACATTTTTGTTTTTTTCCAAATCCTAACTATGTCATTCTTCTTTGAAAATTCGCAAATTCGTACGCATTATATCCCTTTCCTACATTTCAGCAGGTTTGTCTCCCATAGGGTACATTTTTTACAAGGACGATTTTACTTCATCTTCTCTGAAATTGTTCAATCAAATGCAATTTATCCTGCATGGAATATATAGGCCTGGCCTATAACCTATCCACTCTATCTAGAGCTCTTGGTAATTTGGTAGCTTTTATAATCCCTGCCTGAGGCAAGAGCTCTAGATAGAGTGGATAGGTTATTATACCAAGAGTGGTTATACGAACAATGGATCGAACTTACACGAAGGTTGTAATAAATAAATTTTACGATAGTTGTGAGATTCGTGCTTGAGACATTACAAACACTAGTTGAACACGATACCGATGCACTACATTAACACTTCCAATATCTACTTATCTTAAATCGTGTCTTCTGCTTTCAAAATTCCGCTCTCAATGCGCCATTTTTGGTTTTAAAAATTGGCGCCATGCCATTTTGCCGCCGGACGTTTTGGTGCCAATTTTGCGATCTATCAGCCGTTGGGAAGAGCGCCGTTGAAATTGCTGCAAGGCGCAAATATTCATAAAAGATATCGATACACCAATAATGTCGATATATAATCTCAAAGCAAGGGTGCCGAATGCGTGATCTTTTATTTAGGCTGTAGGATGATGTGTTTTTTGTAACGTTTTAAAAATGAAGATCAACGAGAAGAATCTGATAGGTTTCGCGGCTTCTAACTCTCCCGTCGATCAAGAAGGATGGTTACTGAAGCGAGGCGAAATAAATAAAAGCTTCCAAAGGAGATGGTTTGTGTTGAAAGGAAATCTACTTTTTTATTTCGACAAGAAAACCGACAAGGAACCCATCGGAGTCATCATTCTCGAAGGGTGCACTATCGGTAAATTAATCGTTGTCCTTTTATAATAAACAAATCAAAACCCCACATTTTGTATTTTTACTATGTTACCGCCAATGTGAATAATCAGGCAATGTGAATATTTTTTTACCTAAAATCGTCGATTAAGATTAAACTAATCGTTTTACAACAAAACCACCGTTAACATAAATTGACCGCAATGTCTGATTACGTTCAATAAACTCGCTTTCATCATTTTCGGAAGGTTAGTTTAAGCTTGGGTTTAGGTTTATTGTTAACTGTGCTTGCAGTTACGGTAAGTGCAGCCTTGGACTAATAGGTGCAGCTAACAAACCTAACCTAACCATCCAAAACTAACGAAAGCTAGTTTAATGAACGTATTTAGACATTTCGGTCAATTTATGTTCACGGTGGTTTTGTCGTAAAATGGTTAGTTTAATCTTAATCGGCGATTTTACGTAATAATTATTCACATTGCCTGATTATTCACATTGGCGGTAACATATATGCAAATATTATTGTACAAATGAATTGAGTTAGTGTTTGTTGTTCGCAAATATTTCAGATAATTCATCATTATTAATTGATATAATTATTCAGAATTTTGTATAGCCCATTAATCTAGAAATTTGGATAACTGCTTTGTGTTATACACCGCATTTGCGTACTAAACACAGTATACTTCGCGAGATACTTCGCCGTATTTATTATTGAAGTACTACAAGCAGCGGTGAAAGTGAAGAAGGAGCGCCATAGTGTCACCTGCATCGGATCAGCTTTGTCTTTTGTCTTTTGTAAACTGCTCCACGTGGCCCACATGCACTTTGCATTCAGATCTGAAGAGGAGTTCTTCAGTCGTATGCAGCTTCCGTTTGGAGTCTACTCATCCAAAATTTTCCCTTTTACATTATACAGTACATATACGATTTTATCGACCGTCCCTCTCTATATATGTATACTGCGAACAATGAACTATAACCCAATTATAAATCGGCTAACAATTTTCACTGCATGCTCATAAGCTTCAGCTTCAGCTATATATTCTATACAATTAAAACACTGCAATTAAGCACGCTTGGCTATACAGGTTAATATACTATTTTGTTAGTTATACATGTATAGATACATACACCTATTGTCTCGACCATGTGCATTAATACTAATTATCACTGATTGAAGGTAAATGCATGTTGTGAATATATGTCATTGAACTTCATCTTGAATTTCTATATAGGCAATAGACCTTGATATGGTTGTTAGACTCATTTTAAAAGGTACGTGTTAGCTATAGCTGCATGCTAAAATAAAAATAAGAAATTTTGAATGAACGATTAAATAATGACAACATATCATTTGAATTGAAAACTTTTAAAGTACTCAGCACTCTCGTATTATTACTGGCTAACTTCTGTAGTTGTGATTTATTCTACGGCTATATACATATATGGTGACTCAGCCTGTAATAGAATTTAGCCGTTTGCTTATCGAAAAAGCCCAAAAAAGGAGAAAGGAAAGTATGGTTACTCGTCTTGAAAACGGCGATCGTTTTCAATCAATATTTGGAGGCGTGAACATTTTTGCTTTCGTTTTCAATTTGGCCCACTATCCGTTCACCGGGCCATTGAAATTCTGTTCGTGCCAAGAAAGGAAAAAAAATCGTATCCGATAGCGAGCTCGATGGGGCCATATAGAGCCATGTCGAGCAGCCAGATACACCGATATAGGACCCTCTTGGAGCAACATTTGCCACTATGACCAGGGGATTGTAGCTGCAAAGCCCAACGCCCAGGGGTCGCTGATCGCTCAACCATTGTCCCTGGCGGCCATAACGGCCGATTAGGAACCAGTGCATTGCCAAGGCCCTATGCCAAGCACACACACATATATATATAGAAAGAGCGTGTTCAATTTACGACCAAACCGTGTGTCCAAAAGCTCCATATATGGGGTGAAGTTCCGGCATTAAAGCCAAACTCTTCTTATGGCTGTCGGAGGGGCAGCGAGGAAAAATCTAGGATTAATGTGACGGAGGGAGATATAATAGTACAAGATATAGGACCTACAGTAAAGCACTCAAATACGAGGAAAGGGCATGTAGTCAGAAATTTAAGCTTCGTGTTTTCCAATAGAAATATATATAGTCACCCATTGTTTTCATTTTAAGTTAAAAATGATGCATATCATCCTCATGGATTGATTACGAGTTTGCATACCTCAAAATGTGATATTTTGGATGTGTTAAAGAAACAAAGTAATAATTCAGTATCAGGGACTTGGCCATTCAGAATAACCTAAATTTAAGTGGCGCCATCTAGTAATAATACTGCTTACCAATAAGCATGGTCCTCCGAATTTCAGTAGTACAGGTTACAGTTTCAATCATCTTTGGTGTGGATATATGAGGTTGCATGAGGAAAGATTTGCGGTTTTTTTTTGGGTTACAGTTTCAATAAATTCAGCGTTTAAACATTATAATTTCCAAGGTATTTTAGTGCAGTGAAACGTTATGCAAGCGTTAATATACCATTTCAGGCAAATTAAATACGTTTTGCACATGCATATTAATTACACCATTATAATTTTCCCAGTAACATGTATATGCCAACAGTCACATAAATCACACTGCAAAAATAGAAAACACAATTAACTGCATGTATATATACATATGATATCCCTGTAAGCTATAATCGCATTAATTTAAATGTTCCCACTTTAAAATTTGCATTACATGCACATTGCACAATCACAACCCATTTTCCCTTGAATATACAGTTAATTTATTTATACTATATGAACTTGTGTGACTTTCCATATTTAAAACGAGTATTATGTATCTGAGTTACATAATTTTAAGTGCACATGCATAAGCCTACTATGGATAGTTGTTAAATGCGTGCATATGTTCATTGTTAATGGCACAATGGTATTAATGCGCAATTAAGTAACTCTTATATAGTTGTTAGAATAATATTTCCTGTTCGAGCTGCGAATTTCTTGTATTCATGCCAAAGTTTCCCAAGCACCATTCATCCCCTTAAACATAGCCATGCCGTGTGCACTTCCTGCATTTCTATATCGCCTTATATGATTACATATTTAGCATTATGCCACCATCCCACCCCCTGGGCATAGAAAAAATATTTGCAGCATGGTCTGCACGCAATTGCACCTTTTCAATTGGAAATCTTCAAAGCACTATAGAGTTGCATGCCACGCACTCGTGCACAAAAAGCTATATGGTCTAATAATTATGCATGCACAATACACACATTAATTACTGCTGTTGCAGGGACCTCTCAAAATATATATATCTCAAGCGCAGGATCTCACATTCCCATGACCGATTGAAACACAGCCCTGTAACTAAATCAGGTGAAAACAACAGTAACATTCTTGTTACAAACTAAAAAATAACTGATAATTATTTATACAGGGTAAGCTTATAATGAATACAAACTATTATAATATGACATAAATACAAAAGCTCTGACAGTTATATTCAAGGTCACGGTGTCTTGAACATTTTTTGATTATGCATAGGACGGATCCGTCCTATATATGCATAATCCTTTCGCAGTTTGAACTCGAGTTCAAACTGCGAAAGGAAGAAGGCTTCACTGCACATGCTCATCACTTCCCAGCATAGCACTACTTTTAGAATTGCAGAAAAATGCATAAAAAACCAAATTACATTTTTGATTACCTTATTCTTTCTTAAATTTATGAAGATTTACAACTCCAAATTGTAACTTGCACTCGTGGTCCTTATACATGCATGCAGCTCTGATTATAAAATGAAAAACTCACAAAGATCACGCTCAATGGCATATGCAATACCATTTATTTTTTATTACAATATATACCATGCATTTGAAAACTCCTACTTTACTGCATAAAAAAATAATATAAGCTATAGGATATGTATAACAAATATTGCAGAAACCAACGTTGGAGTACACAATACGTTTTGAATGACGTCAAATGTAGGTTGGGCTTTTGAGGGACGGGGGTGTGGGGGTGGGTTAGTATAATAAGTGTTGCTTGCAAGAAGACATCTCTTGACACAGAGAACGTCTTGTGATTAAATTTCGTGCCATGATGAGCTGCATGCTCAGATCGTCCATCAAGAGCTCTTCTCCACTGCATGGTGGAGATGCTGGCCACGTCGCAATAACATCCGGTCCTTTCAACAAACCGGAAGTCCATCGGAACCAACACGTCATCGCTTACGACCTCAAATTTGCTTGCCGAAAGGCCCAAGGCCCCATCAACCCCCACAAACACCCTCCAAATGCATTCACAGAAACAATAAGGTTTCACTGGATATACCAAAAGCCACTTACAAAGGTTTCAAATTCAATATGTTACAGTATACCCATGTTGGTCCATATCAGTCACATGCATTACACAAATGTAGGCTATACACTCCGTATATATATTCTATTACAGCTAAACTTAATTTGCGATTGCAGTAAATATACATGTATATATTATTATAGAATCCAGTTATTTTTTAACCTGTACAAAAGAAAAAGAAAGCTTTGCTGAATTGGATTTATCTGCAATTGCTTTGGGGTAGTGAGTTTCTTTGATAACGATTTTTTGCTACCATAAATTTGATATAGGTAGGCCTAACTACCCTACATATGAAGTCAGAGATTATATAATTGTGCAAAACTGAATTGATTGAGAATGCATGGCAATGAAAGTGTAAGTCTTGTGGACAGTCCAATGTTTTATTAAAGGTGAACTGACATGGTTTTGTAAGGTAACAAAATGTCTGTGGAAATTAGTAAAAAAAAGTTATTATAGATGTCAAAGTTTGACTGTAGGTTTATTGAGACACTTATAATTGATGCTCCCCTATCCAGAAAGCCAGGGGAGCATCAATTATAAGGGTCTCGATAAACATATACGGTCAAACTTTGACATATCTAATAACTTTTAACCCACAGACATTTTGTTGCATGCACCACTTGCTTTCTTCGTGACATTTCTTCAGGTAGTTTAAGTTTCAGGGTACCTTACAAAACTGTGTCAGTTCACCTTTAAATATATTATAAAAACCAACGAAATTTCGAAATTTAAACACATTCGATTGACTGTTTTGCGTAATTAATTTGTAACGTGCACACAATTAATTCTCATTATTAATTACTACTTCCAAACATTGCACACCGTCTGGCTTCACTGCAATGCAGCAAAATCATGAGCTGCATGGCTGTGCAGCAGTACATCAAATTTGCGGCCGCAAAAATCGTTATAAATTCACAGCAACGCTCAATATTCCCAAAACTAATTTTTTTATTTATAAGATATCGTTTTAGTCAACTTTCAAATTGAAACTAATATTTTAAATGCAACGGTTCAAAAGTTATCGCTGCAATAACCTTGAAATAATCATTCAAAGTCACCGATGTCACATATTTGAAACCATATACCATGCCCCATGTCATAAGTTGCTATATATACGCGAGCTTAAATTTTCTGTATATTCCTGTTTTCCAGTAATTTCAATGGCATATAATCAATCTGGATACAGTATACCTCTGAATTTGATTTGGTCAGGACAGTGTTGTGCAATTCCGGATTTCGGATAATTGAGGTCGTACATATAAGTCTATGCATTTTGCAAATTTCGATTGTTATAATTTCAGGTTTTAAGTATATAAAAATATAATATACAGTATTATAAATTACGTAATTTGCTATGAAGCCCAATCGGAGTGCTGCAGCAAATTGAAAGACATTTAAATGCCTATAAAGGAGAGCCGCCATTTTGGAAATGTAGAGTTGCTGCATGGCCATATCACCTCCATGTATATTGCGAATACATAATGAATATATACAGCAGCGCCCCCTAATCTGCTAGCGTTCTAATCCTCTTGAAAGCCGAAATCACTGTTTAAACTAATGATTAAGGCGGCCAGCAGCCCTTCAATAAATAAATCTCCCCTATTTCTGGCCAATCCCTTCTTTATCCCTCCACTATTATAGGCAACCAAGGGCGTGAAAAGTGACAGTTCTCCTCGTATATTGCCCACATATGCTATACTCCTTATAATAAATATGTAGTGGGAAATCTATATCGTTATTAGTACCATGTCGTTGATTAATAATCTCAGCAGTCTTCTTCATGCATATATATGTATCATATAATTGTCGTTCTGTGCACGCACATCCACATAGATACTTGCTTTTTATGTATCTATAGATCTATACACACATAAGGTGGAATATTATTCAATATGGATTTTGAATAAGTGTGTATATATCTGCATGATGTGTATACCTATATATACAGTCATTTTTGTGGATCGAGACAAATGACACCGGCTGTTAATGTTTTCCTCAATTCCCACGCATGCACCCAACTTCATAATTGAGACATTATATTGGAATAAATGATGTAACGTCTTTCAAAAAATATCTATCATACATTTCAATATATTGACAGTATATATGCAGTAAAGACAGCTGAACAGAAGCAATTCATGTGCAGCGCAAAAATAATTAAGATTTTATGGAATGACGTCATAATTAATTACTTACTGATTTGTATAACTATAATATCAACATTAATTGTACTTTTATATGCATTAAATTAAAGAATTTCTATGGAACTCGTAGTTTATGATATGCATTCAGATTTTCATATTTAGTATTATTCTGATACACCTGCATGCATGCTCATTAATTGCTACCAAGTATACGGGAGACCGGGGATGAATGCACAATTTGTTAAAGAAAATTAAACTAATTAAATCTTTTGAAGAAAATTACGCATATGGCCATCATCTGTTATATAGATCGTATAGTTTGTTTGCATATTTTTCGTATATTTGCTTGGGCTGATTATTTTGTCCAGGAAAAATGTTTGAAACCAAAATGAACAATTTAAGCCATGGACAAAACTAAGTTTTGTGGGTACTAAGTTTATGCGTACCACGATGTCAGTCGAAACGTGCATGTCCATATCATTTATTACTGTATGAAAAATAACATA
>JAQIWR010001255.1:0-14469 GCA_034695945.1 Glomeris hexasticha
CGAGCACACTTTCTTAACATGGGCGGTATAGGCAGTGCTCCCTCCATCCAACCCGATATCCTTCCAACCTCCTTGATGATGACTCATCGTTTTTGTAGCAGAGCGCAAAATTCGAATCAGCGCAACCATCTTGGTGCAACTGACATTTTTATTAACGAAATAAAATTGTTATGAATGAATTGTAACTAGTAAATAACATTGTAAGAATTAGGAAAAATTATAAATAAATTATGAAAAAATGTAACAAACTCATAACAATACATAAATTATGGAAAATAATCTATACGAGCGTCAGTGAATTGGTGCACTTTTCCAATTATCGGCTTAGTGATCGGTCTTTTGTTCACATAATTGAATAGGCGGAGCTAGCTCTTTTGTTCAAGATTTGACCCTTGAGTTGACTGCTTACAACCGGTCCCAGTCAACTCAAGGGTCAAATCTTGAACAAAAGACCGATCACTAAGCCGATAATTGGAAAAGTGCACCAATTCACAGGCGCTCGTATACATATATAAAAGAGTGTCTCTCTGTCTGCCACTATGCATTCCCACAGTTGTAATCCTATCAACTTCAAACCTTCGCAGAGGGACAAGGAATTTCCTGACCCAGGTCACTGGGGGTCACGTCCAGAATTTCTGATTGTCCCATCGTTATCAGGGACACAATCACTACATACACATGGATTATCGTAAACCCTGTCAGTTCACCTTGAATTTAGCCCCACATTTTTGCCAGGTTCTCTGCAACCTCTCCCTTTTCTCTGAATTGGACTTGAAATCCCATGCATTAATTTACAAATTTGCAAGAAAATATCCCAGTGACATAAGGCGAGCAATGCCCTTCAGTTTTTTTAACCGCATCCCTCAATTACGCGCTTCCCTTGAATAAGCGCCCAGAAAATAAGGTCAGGAAATAATTAGCCGCCGAGGCTGCTAATCGAGGCGATACGGTATTCATGGAAGTCTGTATACAATCGTGTTTCATAAATACAAACCATATACTATATATGTATAGGAATATCTCTACATGCATATACGTACACAATTATAAGTTGACTTTCAAAATTTCTGAATTGCGTACGTTAACAAGTTTGTAAATATTTCAGGGTGGCCACACGAATTAAATTACATATGTAAAGGTATAATTGAAAAGGAGAACAACTGCAAGGCCTACCGTGTGCAATTCACCTCAATGCCCATGTTTGTCACGTTTGGTGTGGATATATGAGGTTGCAAATCAACAAAAGCAAATCTTTCCTCATACTGAATATTCATTGCTGCATGTCCCTTATGAAGATTTTTGTTCACTTTTAAACACTTTTGATAACCGGTGACACTCTTACTTATGATCATTGAATTGTGATCAGCAAAGATGAATCACTTTGATCTAATCTTGATATTATCTATAGCTCGCTGATCAGGCAGCTGATCACAATAACAATGTTAATTGATCACTTTGAAAGTAATCGGCTAATTAGTCAGTGATATAGGTATAACAATTTAATCAAACATTGCGAAATTTGCTCATTAAAACACGGTTCATATAAACCCTATTGGAAATTTGTGGTGGGCCATAACATATACCACGTATGGTTAACACTATGGGGCAACCACCACACGTGGTATGTTATGGCCTGGTGTCCCACCACAAATTTCCAGTAGGGCAGGCAGAATTTCTGCAGATCAAGCGACATGGTACCAAGGCTAGTTCATACAAATCCAAATCAGCTGTAAAGAAACCAGCGTTGGTTATTTTTACTGATACCTGCGCATGCAGAGTAAATAATTCCTGCAGAAAATGTACAACTTACATAAAACCTTAATTAATCCAGCGTTTAAATTAGAAAGAGGCAATGAACATGTATTCACAACAGGCTAACCCTTTCTGTGGGCTTACCTGCATGGATTACAATGGGTTTACCTGTGCAACCAATCACCATTTCAAAAATTCATAGTAATTCGTAGAATGTTTGGAAAATTACGAAACTTGGTACTTATGCTAATTACACTGCGCGCTTTAACTCGGTAATTTACACTAAGGTCCTAACACCAACCGCTGCAAAGATAGACATCCAATGTCCTTGAGAATGACATTCAAGGTCATTCCCGTCATGCCAAGTAGATGGCCCATTTCATAATGATCCTTTCCCCACTCAGTCTCCAATCATATATTGTGCATATTTACCGAGTTATTTCCGAAAAATCGGGACTTTTGTTCCAACCTGTATACATCGCCCGGGACTCGCCCGGCCCATCTCATTGTACGTTCCATGTATGGTGGCAGTTACAGGATGGTGATGTCCCATTGGATGAGATGAGGTGCTGGGTACCGATGAACCAAGAAAATGGGAAAACAATAATTTTAGCGCATGACTTACATTCACGTGTGTATTTTCAACGGATATGCCTGTCTTTTCCATCTGAACGCCCCTTTCTGTCCCCATCAACACCTTTGTGGTCTCCGCTTCCACCTACTATAGTGCGCCACCAGTATGCACCATGTCCCTGGTGTCCGTGATCCCCGTCACCTCCACTGAAACCGGTTTCGTACGGTAATTGCTCCACCTGTCAAAAAGAATGCATCGCCAGCAGGACCACCTCTGCAGCCACCGCTAGTGTCTGTGTGGCCGTCAGTTCCGCTGCCACATCTTGCTGTGCGTCCCAGGCAACCGCTCCTTGTTGAAACACTGTCACTGCCGCCGCCGCATCCATCTGGCATTCCCCAAAGCTGCCACTGCATAGTGCAGCTGTGGCACCTCGAACCCCTCCACTTGTTCTGCCTCCTCCACGAGTTCAGCCTCCTCCTTTGCCTCTACCTCCAATTCCTCCTCCACTACCGCCAAAAGCTCCAACCCCAGCTTGGCCAGCTCTCATCAAGCTTCCTGCGCTCCTCTACTGGACGCCTCTTGGACCGGTCGATTCATCTTTGCAGGGTGTCCCATCTCAGGAGAGCACCTCAAATATCTGGCAGTCTATGAGAAATTTGGTAAATATGATTATGTACTAGGAACTGGACCAGGGAGATGTCAAATATGATACTTCCGGCGACCTTGATAGTTTATGTCAAGGTTATCGAAAACAGATTTTTAACCGTAGCATTTACATGGTCAGTTCCAATTAGAAAGTCGACGGCAAGGACAAGTTTAGTCTAAAACGTAATTGGTGTTTTTATTTAACAATTCTGTGAATTGATGTGAAATGTTTTGCTGCTGCAATGTTGATGCACTGCTGCATGGCTCGCGGCATTGCAGTGAAACCAAACCAGGGGTCACTTTACCATGCTTTCCATGCTCATACTGATATGCATGTATTAAATAATGTTTAGGTATCATCACATTGTGCAACACCACACTGGGAATGCAAATGAAGAAGGAATCACTAATGGACAGATGAGGCACAATCTAGTCATGATGGCACCATAAATACCTACAACCTACATTATTGGAGTGACAAAAACCCTCACTGGTTGCATGAAACTAAGCATCAGTATCAATGGAAAATAAATGTGTGGTGTTGTTTACATGGCGATAGGTTAATAGGTCCTTATTTATACAGTGGCACATTTACAGCACAATGTTTTCTGACAGAAATTCTTAAAGGTGTTGTAGCTGAGTGCATTAATGACGTACCTTTACAATCATACTGACGTATGTGGTTTCAGGCTGATGGTGCCCCAGATCCTTACGGCATCCAAGTACGAGATAGGCTGGATGTAATGTTTCCACAACGATGGCTAGGTCGTGGTGGGCCTGTATCTTGGCCAACACGTTTATCCGATCCCACACCACTAGACTTCTTCCTATGGGGATACGTGAAAGACAAAGTGTATGCCACACCAGTACCTTCATTGGACGATATTAAGCACTGAATCACAACTGCCTGTGCTTCAATAACTGCTGAAATGCTTGCAGATGTTCAACAATCACTAATGAAGAGGATTCAGTTATGTTACGGAGCAGATGGCCAACACTTTAAACAATTTTGTTACCGGTAAGTATATCTTTGATCAACACAAATATTCCTGTGTTCTGTTCATCAGTGTTCCCTATTTGGTGTTGCACAATATGGTGATACCTAAACATGAATACATGCATACCCGTATGAGCATGGCAAGCATTGGAAAGCGACCCACGGTTTGGTTTCACTGCAATGCCGCAGAGCCGTGCAGTAGTGCATCAACGCTGCAGCAGTAGAACACTTCATATTAATTCACAGAATTGTTAAATGAAAACACCAATTACGTTTTTAGACTAAACTCGTCCTTGCCGTCAACTTTCTAATTGGAACTTACCATGTAAATGCTACGGCTAAAAAATCTGTTTTCAATAACCTTGACATAAACGTTCAAGGTCGCCAGAAGTATCATATTTGACATCACCATGGTTCAGTTCCTATTCGGGTACATAGGCTGCCAGATATTTGAGGTGCTCTCCTTAGATGGGACACCCTGTATTAACTTACAATTTTGCCTTCGTTTCCATATGTAGGTGTGAAAAGTCTTAAAAACCCTCCAACATCTCCGCAAATGATGCTTAGGTTTAAACCATTGTCTTTGTCGACGCATGTTATTTCCAAACCTAACTTTGATGTCATCTCTGAAAACCATGATATTCCTTTTTTTACTCCTGGAACACTATAAATTCAATGAAGTTAAGCACCTGTTTACAATTATTTTTGTGACATTTAAGTGTATATAGTAATGGAAAATCTATCACCTTGAATTTGTATTCCAGGACATACTGTTGTCTCCCGGTTGAAAAATCTGCCAATGTGGAACTGTTAGAACAATTTCTTGTTCCTCCATCTCAACCTAAAATTACATCGATAAATCTATGTTGGAGTTTATGCAATAAAATAACAAATAGGTAAGCAAATCATTTTTATGCAGTACGATTTCATGCTTGGGTGTTCTGGCATGCTATTTCCATTTCTTGTGATGCGAATTGGCTCACCATTGTTTAAAATGTTGACTATGCATAAATAAATGCTTACTGTGCTAGATTCCTTTGAATTTAATAAACATTTATATCATCCTCGTGCAGAAAATAGAGAATAACAATAAATTTGGCACTTACTCTTAAATACAAACTGTCGGATGAGAAATCCATGTGATAAGCTGGTGAAGGGAGTTGTTTGCAAATGGCTATTCTAGGTACTATAGGACCTTGATTCAAACTGTATAAATCTAAGCATCCATCTTCTGTTCCTGTAGCTATGAACTCGTGATTTGGACTGAATCTAAAACCAGAATTAATAATTCCAAAAAAACCACCCTTGTAACTCATGCATTCGTATGTTTGTAATCAAGAATTAGTACAGTTCACAACTTGCCTGATACTAATGATAGCAGTCTTGCGATCCCTCCTTTTAGAATAAATCCCTAATGAAGAATAATTAATAATTGCCAGAATCCCTGTACATGTCCCAGCTCCTAGCAGTGTTCCATCTGGATTAAACTCTACACTCGAACCACCTGCATCCAACATCAAATTTGTGATAGGTTTCTGAAAATATGAAGAACTGGGTATGTCAGTGAAATGTAAGGAAATTAATATGAAAAAAACCTACATATATTATTTCAAAAATTACTTTAGCTGTGATATCCCATATTTGGAGATTACCACTAGCATCAACAGAGGCACATTGTAATTTATGTGGATGACAACTTAGTCCTGTAAGAGATGTTCCATCGTGACCGTGTAAAATCTCATGTACAGATCCAGATTTTTCAGAAATTTCATGGATTGTGTTGTTCCTTGTGCCAAATATTATTTTTCCCTGTAGAAAAACGTCGAAAATTAGTCTACATTTGTATAATTTTTGGGTTCCAAAGTTCCTCATTGTGAACTCAATGAAAGTAAGTATATAATTAGGTGAATTTTGTTACTTTGATTGGGTTTTATTGTTATATTGTTGTGCAACATGCATTGTATATGTTGATATCCTTACTGGAAATCGGCACAATGACTGCACTGAAGGTGTCTTGCTGCTCAAGGCTAAAGGAAATGCTTTGCAACGTCTCATTTCAGAATCCCACAGTTTTATACAAACTCCAGATTCACTTCTTAATTAAATTCGGCAAACTTACTGTGTGATATTTTATTTTTTCTTGCACACACATTCAAGTTTTCACTTACTCTGATTCTTTTGCACCTGTTGCTACCAATCCATCTCTCAGTGTTGTATGCATGGATATAACTGGTCCAACGTGAATTTTAGGAATGATTGTATTCAGTACATTCTCCCTCCACACATAAACATCTCCATCAACTGCTCCAGTGTATGTTACACCAGCCTAAGTACAGGAAATATGTATATAGTAATTGATTTAAAAACACTTATAGTATAGTTATAGTTACAGTTCCAAATGCTATAGACATCATTGTTTTCATTCTTTGCATGGGCAATCCAGGGGCATCCAAGCATGATGGAATTATCCCTCGTTGTCCAATCATACTTGCTCCAGCCACTGTCCAGAACTTGACATGTTTTACCCCAACACTGACAATGCCCATTTCGGAATCCGGACGGAAATGAAGGACGAATATTGGAAGATGATGAGCAGGTACCATGGCAACCAAGCTAGCTGTAGGTCATGCAGTGTTATAATACATAAATATAGTCAAATATTGTTGTGCAGTATACTGTTGCAGCATGTGTTAACACTAAAATATACCTTCATTCCATCTCCATACAAATATAGTATGATTAGCATCATCTGTTGCAAAAGCTAGCAATTTGCCACTGTTAGAAAAATGGATCGTAACCACTGCTGTGTTTTGAGAATCCTTTGCAGGACGACTTAGCACAGATATGGGGCATCCTGTATTTGCATTCCAGACATGAACCACAGCACCAGGTCCCTCTTGGCCGCTTGCAACTATCCCTGGAAACTTCAGGTTGCAGTTGACGCTCAAACAGGTGATTCTTTGCGTATGTGCGAGATAGAAACGTTGAACTCCTAAAATTACATGGTTGAAGAAAGAAAGTTCGATAATTTAAATGGCAACTTATATATGTATATTGCCTGTTATAGTGTTCATGGTTATGCCAACTGCTGCAGCATGAAACACTATGTCTTCAGAATCATTCATAAAGTGCAAGTTGTCTCTTGCATCATGGCCTCTGTACCCAAAAACATGTTCTAAGAACAGACACTGTGAAAGTATTGATTTAATTATTATTGTTGGACAATAGGAAATAATTAATGTAGGCTGTGTGTTGCATGCTCATTTTACATACCTGAGTGCTGGCAGATGTTGAAGGTTTTTGCGAAATCTTTTCATTGCTGGAGTTTCCAAAGTACATGACATCACTACTAATTTCGTATTTTCTAAAGCAATTGTTATTGAAATTTATCATACATTAAGTGTTTTCATATTATGATCTTAATGATGTAATTTAAAGTGAGTATAACCTATTTTCAACATCATACTGCCATAGAGTTGAAACGTGTTGCAAGAACTTTCCTGTATTATTTGCTTCATGCATTTTATTTATACTAGTATCACTTTCATAACCTGTAATAATATAAGCCTATTCTTAATCTATCCTAATGATTGTTACAAATTGTTACATATGATATTCTGTTTTAATTGGTATACCATCTTCATCATCATCTGTGCTTGTGTTGTCACTATCTCCTTGAGTTATCTTTCGATCAATCATTTCAGTGTTATCACTTAGTAACCATACGATTATTGCTCCATCAGGGCCTCCGGAAGATATCAACCGAACACCACTTGCTGTCCAAGCAACTCCAGAAACAGACATACTATGACCTCTATAACGTTTGAATTTCACATTCCTTGCCTGCAAAAAAGGTACAAATCAATCACTAAATGTACAAATCAAGTAGTCCATATGGTATCGTTTTATATGCAGATGTACTTGCCACAATGGGATGATTAATTAATTGCAAGTTAGACCCTCCACCACATGCCAGTAAAGTACCATCGGGTGAAAGTTGCGTAACTTCAGAAGCGAAGATATCTTCATTCAGAAGACATGTTTCTGAGCAGGTATGATACAATCCACTCAATGGCCATTGCCATTTCAACTCCAATTCTTGTTGACTGTCCAGCAGAGTTGCTTTCCCAGTAGGCATTTGAAAGGAAGTTTTCTGTCCATTAGAAGTTCTAACTTGCAGAACCATTCCTATAATGCAATATAATGTATTTCACTTGGAAATCCTTTATGTTAGTTAATATTAGGTTCATTACCATCGTCTGTCCATCCAACCTTATTAACAATTTGCCCTTTGAGTGTGCATACGCCAACACGCTTGCATGAAGGCACATTGCAAATGTCAACGTAACCACCCATAGTTGCAATGGCCAGGTATAATCCATTGGGAGAAAATTGAATGTCAGTCACCCTGTTATTACGGTGGTGCTGCTCAGTTATAGACTCCATTGTTTCTCCACTGAACAGAACGAAGCTTCCTGTGAAATGAAGGGATTGTAATGCTTCTTGTAAGCTTGCTACTTTTATCTTTGGCTGTATAGTTACCATCAGTGCATCCTACAGCCAATATCTTTCCATCAGGAGAATATTGCAACCTGCTTCCTGCTTTATGTAAAGCTCTCCATGTCATCATCTGCAATGTCTCAATATCCCATATTCTCAATGTCTTATCTTCGCCTGTAGATGCGCACAGTTCCCTTTTTGGATGTGCACTGACATGAGTTACCTTTCCTTGCATGTGACCCTATTGTGTTAACACACTTGATTTTGTCATCATTTATTATGTCTATCACGTTTCAATAGTATATTATTAAGATAACCTGCACCAAAACCCTGAAATGGCCTGCCTTGTCTAACTCGAGCACTTCGGAGTTACCAGTCCCCAGAAATACCTTGCCATAGCCCAACACGCAAGCACGAATCGATGGGTAGTCGTGTATCAGACTGCCATGGCCACCTAATGTTACTTGATGACACTTTGTTATTGAATATGTCCTCAAACAACGTTCCATGTATTCATCCCATAGAACAACTGTCCCATCTTTTCCTCCTGATACAAAACCCTGGAAGAGTATCTTGGACTTCATACTAATGTACTGTATGTTGTAAATGAATTAAGAATCAAGCTTACCTTTTCAAGACTATGAAGGCAAAATACTGGTCCATCATGGCCACGAACTGTTCTTTTTAATCGAGGGCCTTCCCAAACGTAGATTGAGCCAGTGTAACCTCCAGTAAAACACAAATCTGCAGACTTTCCAAAGGATATGCATAGCATTGTGCACTTTTTACTGGCATCAGGCCGTTTCCCTCGTTTATATGTAAAACTACCATCTATATTAACATGTAGAAAAGGAATACTGTATGCATAATGGAGTTTTACACTCCATTATACTTTAATTGACACTTGCCTACTTGTGACCAGAATGTCACATGGTTTATTCCAACTGTAACTAGACTAAGTGAGTCATGGGGATTGAACTTGATTGCAAATATTTTGGTCCTGCTTCCACTAGCGGGACATCGGGATAAAATAAGATTAGTTTTGCAATAATGCTGCATCTTGTTCTATTAAAATACCTAGTTTTAGATAGTTTTTCTCCTTTTATCCAATTCCAAACAACTATGTTATGATCCGTGTCCAAATCAACACTTGCTAATTTCCTACCATCTCCTGTTAAGTATTCCAGAAATAATTACATACTACAAAATACATTATATAAGTAATCCTTTGTATTACCTGAAAAATCTACTGCACATACACCAACATTGTGTTCTTTATTTAAAATCGCAATGGTCTTCATAGTATCTGTATCCCAGATGTGAACAGCTCGATGCACCCCGACCTGCGCGTGATGACAGTTTGGTATTTGGTTCTATTTGGTATATAATAATAGCCGATTTCGAAGCAATTTATAAGTTAAAATTACCTGTCCACTTGCAACAATGTTTTTGAATGGATGAATAGCTGAACATAGTACATCATCATCGTGTTTCAAATAAACACGCTGCTTGTGCATATCCCTGTTGTACACGATAACTAATGCTGATGCACTAAACACAACTTCCCCTTGCTGGGTTAAGTGCATATTGCTTCGGCAATCGAATCCTCTGTATCTGGATAGATAGATATTTCAGAATTGTATTCATGAGTAATTAACATAATAAGTTTACCCTGGTTTACCCAAATGCAAATTCCGCAGTGAGTCCCTTGTTAGGAGGAAGATTTTTCAACCAGCTTTTAGTGTAAAGAGGTGATTGAATTGATTTTCTTTTCACTGTTGGTAGAAATATTCTGTCATATGATACAGAGCATTCTTTATCAATATCTGAATCTACTTCCTCAATTTCTGAGCATTCAGAATCTGTTTCTGCAGAACAGTGATCTATTGGTCCTATTCGTTTAGAAAATCATAATCCGTTGAATGATTTTGCAACAATTGCCTTGCATTATGTAATTGAAAGATGTCTATACCTTCTTGGGCCTCGTATTTATCCATAAGACCATCCAAGCCACTGCCTGGAAGAAATTTCCATATAAGAATTGTTCCATCACTGGCACCTAAGGACACCACTCTGTGCTTGTCATGTGTAAACCGGACATTTCCAACAGAAGGGCAGTGGCCCACAAATTTTCGAAATCTTGCACCTAAATTCGAAAACATTGCACTAGAGCATCAGTGCATAAAACATGCATTCCATCTTTGCACTATACTTACCTCGAGACATGCACGGCAATGGTGATAACTTTAAGTTACCATTGGTGTGACCTGACACAATAATATTTCCGGAGTAATTTCCATCGCAGCAGGTTACATCACAATCATCACAAAATTTGGGCCACAGCCCTTGGGTTTCAGGGTTCATGATTCCTGTCCAAGTTGACCATGGCGGATTTGCAAAATCATCAGGAATCACAATTTCACGGACATCTTGATTTTAAGTATATTCATTTGTGTTAGCAGCGTATGTATTTTAAATACCACAGAAAGAACAAATAAGCTATAGACATACCTGGAATCCTGAATACCGCTTTGTGCTGTTGTCCAGCATCAATTTTGACATGCCTGCTGTCAGTTGACCAATCCAAATGCATTGAGACATTAGATATGTTTAAAGTTCCTTGGCTTAACCGTTTGTAGCATTTGCTAGGACTGTAAATTCCAAGAAATCCACGTTGAGTTACTGCGGCCAGAAGGAAACCATCCGGTGAGAACTTGAGATCGCAGAATCCACCGTGATGTTCCTTCGCGTGAGAAACTTCGCTCCAATCTCTGATATATACAAAAATTATGCAGTATTCGCAACCTTTCCCACTGAAAGTCTCCAAACTTGCCTCGTTCTAATGATTAAAAGTGAACCATCATCGAGTCCAGCTGCAATATGTGAACCATCGTTACTGAATGCAAGGCACAAAGCCGAGTGTCCAATCGCAGAATGAGAAATGTGGCGATTTTCTATATAACTCCAGAGTCTTTGCAAGGACATCAGGGATGCAAGTTACATAGTATGAATTATCATTGGATTTGACTTGTATTATTAGGAATGTGACCTAAGGTACTGTACCTAATAGCCTGGTCATTACCTCCTGTAATGAAAAGCGGTTTGTAGGGATGCACAGCTAATGCTAAGCATTCCCCTCCTGCATGTCCTTGTAGTAAATGAGTGATTTCATGACTTCCTCTGGTGCAAACCTCGAGGATATCACTACTCTGCATGCCAACAAGTACTTTGTCACCTTGCCAGAAAACGCTCCGAACGCTAACCGCTAAGTGATTACATGTCATATTATAATGTAGCTGTGATAAGATGTGTGGAAATGTATATACAGTAACACTACCTGGAACTCCTTCAGAATACTGACGTAGATCCAACCGAAGAATAGATTTGAATTCCCTATCCCATAATTGGACGCAAACATCACGACCCCCAGTTGCAAAACCATCTTGCGACCGATGCATCGTGGTAACTCCACCCTTAAGGATAAATATAAGTATACATTAACTCAAGGATCGACCTTGATTAACTATATGGAGTTGATTCACTCACAGGATGAACATCTTTGATGACACTGTCCAATTTGATGCCTTTCCAAATGTAGATGTCTCCGGAAAATGTCCCAGAATAGATGACACCTCCAGGTCCATGTACAGCACAAAGAATCGTTTGGACATCACCTATTTTTCCAAAGCTTCCATCTCTACCCTCCACAACACTTCCGCAAACTTGCCATATCTTAAAATGCTTGGTTCCACAAGTTACTAAATTGTTTTCTTGATAAGGACTAAACTGGACATCGAATATCTATCCAAAATGTGAAAAGTGGTAAAATATATAGATTTATTATAGGCAATGGGACTGTTAAAAATAGCTGCTGTATTTATAAGAAATAATACTCTGTCAGCCTTGCAATAAGACACTGCTTGCGGGCAGCCTCTTTTCCAGTCCCAGATGCAAATTGTGGCTTCTGGTTCTAATCCCACTGATGCTAAATGCTATATGAACATAATATTATGTAATTACATTTTGTTTTAGGTTTATAATAGAGTACATAATGCTCCTACATCTCCCGATTTGTCGAATGTGATTGCAACAACAGGCCCTGAGTGGCCATCTTTCAAGATGGACAGTGTCCTGCAGGAAATGGTGTCCCAGATGCAGATGAATGGATGGTCACCAGATTGGCCAGTTGCTACTAATGTGAGTTGTGGGTGCAGACATAAGCTATATATATTACATGTAACATGTTAAATGTGCAAACGGAAATATAATGAACTTGCTTAATAATGACAACTTCCTGAATTACCATAATATATCTTCACTATGCCCAGTGTATAACCGTTGCTTGTGCTCTCGAGCACTGTACACCACTCCAATCCTAGCAGTAAAGAATACTACTTCTCCACACAAATTATAAACCAAGTTATTCCGGCAATGTCGACCTCGGTATCCATTAACCCATTCTAGTTTGAGACGACATATTGGAGGTACCTTGACTCCATCCATGTCCCTTATGTTGGGACAGTTTTAACCCGATGCTTCTGCATTCAGGCTATATACTGAAATATGATTGGGACTGTGCCAAAGTTGCCATGCATTTCTGTCTTTTGCACATGCCATACTGAAAAGGTGTGCTGCTGCACAAGACCATAGCCCAGCCCATAGTGTGACGGTGTGACACTGCTTATTGTTACCCATTGTAATTGATTGTTTATGCGTGTTTTTGCGGATAATGCTCCATGAATGGTAACATCCAAAAATTGATTTTTACCTGCATTTTGACTGTGTCATTGTTCATTGTGTTGTTATGGGAACAAAGCCTTATGTTATGTACATCATTGCAGCATAGCAAAGCTATCCTGCGCTATATATTAACCTGAATTGCAATTTGGTTTTAATGGCTGCCTTAAGTATTACTTTCCCAATTAAGATTCTACAAATTATAACGAGGATGGTGAAGAAACATATAGTATGATTTACAAATATATGTCATTGTGTACTTGGAGAATGACTATTCAGTTTTTTAATCTCCTTTATATTTGTAGATTGCTGATAGGATACCATACATATTACTTTTAGAAGAAACTTTGATGCAGCTGTAAACTTTATTGTTATCAAATACAAAATGTGCACGTGCAATCGTCACAGAATATATCGCAATACAGTTGTTCACTTGAAGTAGCCTATACATTGCAGATAAAGGCAATACCGTTTGAAATCTCACTTGTTCCATTAAATTTGCTTTGCACTATTACAACTACTATAGAAGAAGCAGTAGAAAGTGATCCTGTAGGCATTTTCATATATGCAATGTTACATTATTTTCATTCAAGCATGATCTATTTAATCGATTTTCTAGCTTATTTGTATTTTTTCGAGATAATTAATCTAAGAACATTGGCTATAATATCAGTTGCTCTACTTACACATGGATTCTTTGAACCCCTTATCATTGTAACATTGACTGATCATGTGACAAAGAATTCAGTTTATATGATGGTTATCGTTTAAAATAACTTCACACGGCTTCATAATTCCTCGACCCAGAGTTGAAAATGAAGTACTCTTCAGTGTAAGTTTTTTAATGCTAATTTCAAACATCTAATATTTTATTGCAATTCTGTATCGATATGTTTATTTGTGTCAATTTGTTTCATGCAGTTTATTCATATTAACGGCATTCCTGGCCAAAGAATGGCAATGGCGAGGTGTTCGAGCCACCCCACTTGCTGGTTATACACTATATTAACTTGAATTTTATGATACTTTTAGTATATTCACATCTAGTTTTGCCTATTCTGTTATAGGAAAAGAGCCCAGATATTGCAGCACACCTGACTGTATTGATTCAGGTAAATTGTGGAGTGTTCATTTTGTGTATGACCTATGGCCCAAGTGAAACTAGCATCTACCTGTTCACCTGCCATAAAGGGGCCACTACCACCAAGTCGTACACTTTTTAACCACCCACTGAACTACCTGAACTACCAACTGGTGGTAGTGG
>JAQIWR010001256.1:0-14465 GCA_034695945.1 Glomeris hexasticha
CGATCGTCGATAATTTCATCGAGTGGCGCAGCCGTGTCAGCCAATGAGCGTGCTCACATTTTGACAGGTCGCGAACGCCTGTCAAAGTTTACGACCTGAATTCTCGTAGTGAACACTGAGAAAAATCCACAAATTGGTACCAAAAGCTTCGAAATAATAAGGTAAACACTCTTGCCGATTCCCGTAGAAATCGGTGATAGCCCCTAACAAATTTTACCTGTCAGTTCTCCTTTAATTAATCATCAAAATAAACTTTATCTGGGTTACTAAAAATAATCACATTCCGTGGATTTCCTTGAAAATCATGAAATTTCATTATATACTGTATATAAAAGATTGTATCGTTGATAACATTATCACATACGCACTATTTATTGTTCTTTTTTTTTGGGTAATAAATTTTTAATTCGTAGCTCATTGAAATTTCATTGCTAGAATAAAAAACACATACCTAACACAAAGAAAACATTTCCATTGTTTCTTCATTTTTTCACCAGATTTCAACGGATCCATTTCACCAGTTGACACCTCAAATTAAAATGGCTGGGATAATATTGTGAATAATGAAACAAAGAACAATAATATTTATGAACACTAAAGTTCACTTGCCACACCCTGGCAAAACAGAAATTACAGACAACGAGTTGTGTGTGATACTCGCCCACTGACCCACTAAATTACACCAGACAAAATAATACAATACCCTATCAGAAAAAACATTGGACCTGCGACAATTGTCGCCTTAAGGCCGTGTAAAATAGATTTTAAGAAGTACAAACGCATTGTTTGCCGTGGCGCCATCTAGAGGCAAGATGATCTAGATGTGTAGTATTGAAGTAAATAAATTTAGTATTACCGGTTGATGTAAATATCATACATTAAATATAGTCGGCGAAAGATTAAATAATTAACTTATAATTTTACGACCGTTTCCAACAATTTTGAAATATAAAAGCAGCTTTGAAACTTCGTCGTATATTACAAAATGTTATTGTTCACTCAAAATCACATTATAAAATGGGACATTATTTCTTTATTATGTTTCTCAAAACAAAACCAGTTTTAACTGTAAATACCAGGGCGTAAATTTACATTTTGTTGGGCCCACCCACGGTGTATTGGGCCCACCCTACAAATTTCAAGACAAATTTAGAATCATGAGTAGTAAGAATCAACAGTGGGATCAGGGACGGGGTTGATGCTTGTGACGCTAGATGTCGCTACTGCAGCAAATCCATTTCAATCATATCAGCAATCGATAAAAATGGCGGCACCCATGTAAAACGCATTCGAAACTGTTCTCTTTGATTTCACCTTGATTTATAATTAACAACTGTTTTAACGGCATAAACTCGACGTAAACTGCGTAAAATGTACGGTGATAAAGCTTTGGAACTTCTTCGCGAATTGCAACGGTGCACCGATATTTTACCACCTTTCAATGTGAGTTTTAGTTGATTTTCGTTGTTATAAAAACATGTATTTTACAAATATCTACAGTAGCCTGTGCCTCATTATTGGTATTTTTTCAGGAAGACATCATGCGTGCCGCAATGGACGAAATAAATGCTTTGCACGAGATGCTTTTAGTGGACATGTTAGTATGGACTTGGATTTTTATTTTAAATGAGGCGCAAATATTTTTCTACAACTTTAATTGGTCAATTTACTAATTTGAAACATTTTACGCCTTCAGTGGGGCAAATAATTCGGGCAAACCAGGTTTGCATATAGCAATCCAAGTGCAGCACGACGCAATGACTCGAAATAAAAGGATCATCCTTGCATATTTGTACAGTATTTTTATATTTATAATGTAGTTTACAAATTATATAGGTATAATTCATTAATGATATGCTCATTTTTTAAAAATAAGGATGGCTCGTTTGCGACGTATTCGTGATATGAGATGGGAATTCGGTGCTGTCATTCCTGAAGCTGTTCAAATGAACCTTTGTGAACCTGAAGTTTGTGAACAGAAAATACAAAATATCCCCTAATTTAAAGATCACCATATTGATGCAATTATTTGGATATTTCAGGTGCAATGGTTCAAGCAATACAATAATATGTTAACAACATACATGCAATCCATCACTGAAAATTACAGTATTGATCTGACCCGGTATAGAAAGCCACCAAAATCCCTCTACATTGAAGTAATTATTTATGTTTAAAATTTTTTTACTTAACGAATAATACTAAATAAATCATGAATTTCCCATTGTCAAGGTTCGATGTTTGGAAGATTATGGGGAGTTTGTAACAGAAGATGGAACAACGGTATTTCTTAAAAAGAATAGCCAAGTTAGTTTCTTAAAACCATTTTATGATACGTTTCAAGTTTTAGAAAATACATATACATTATATTTTAATTTTCAGCATTTCATCCCACGTTCCCAATGTGAAAGCCTTATTCGACAAGGGATTCTGCAACATGTTTAATGTTCAATAAAATGAGTTCACTGAAATGATATCACCTTCATTTTATCATGATTATACACTTGAGTGAATACGAGTCAACACAAATGCAATATTAATAGGATCTATTAATATCGCCTTCCAGAAATCTATCACTTTTATCATCCCACCCAAAAATTGTGAAAGTGTAATATGTGTAACTATATACTGTTGCAAGTCAGGAAAAGTGTAATTAAAAAACAAGTTTAGTTAATATATTGCAAACTTAAATTGCTCAAGTTTACATTTTGCTGGAAATAAAATTATTTGTATAATTATGCACTAGCATTTCAAACGTCTTCTCGTTATGAAAAAAATGTTTAAATAGCATCAATATTTGAATTTTATAATTTTTTATTATACATGTTTCATGCATGCACATTTTACATGAAATGATGCAAATTAGGTTTACAAAAATCAAACAAGGTCTGCATGCATTAATTTTCATTTATGACTGGTAAAACATTTTAAATCGCAATGCATCTACGTAATAGTAGAAATAAACTTACTTTTTTCGTCTTTTTGGAGTATCTCATCTGCTGAAGTGGAGGACATTGCACCATCATATTTGGATTGACCAAAATATTACTTAGCAATTGCAACTTGACAATATTATTCTCGGCCATCGTGCTCTAAAAATGTGAAGATGCAAAGGTTTAAATACCCATGCAGAAGCACGTCTTTTCAACTTGAGAAAATCACTCGTATTGAACCGCAATCGAACATGGAACGGTTTTTATCAGTGTTGCCATGACATATGCAGTCCAAATATGGCAAAAAAGTTCGTTGCAAAAATAGATAATGTCGTCTAAAACTTAAACAAACATATCTACTTATTGCAATACCACTGAGATTAGACGATGAACGGTAATAATCGACAGGTGCGCAATCGAAGGAATAAACCGAAACCATTTAGAATAAGAACACCGCATTTTGATGGTTGATCCGTTGATCAATGCGTTGATCAAGGCTTGGACTAAATCAAGGCTTGTTCACGCAACACGGGATGACGTCACAAGATATTGCGCAACAACCTTTTCCAAACATTGAAATTGAGCACAATATACATAATCAAGAGTGGATCGATGTATTTATTATCGAATATTATCTAAGCAATCTTTGGGCAAATTTTAATCATTATTGTACAAATCAGATCAAAATCTGTGCAGTTGTTTAAAAATTAGGACATTTTATTCCAATTAATGCAACTTATATAATTATTAATTAGTTTGGCAGGTAAGATTATGACTTTTGGGTCATGTGACAGCGCCATAATTAATCCAAAACTGCCTAAAATAATACTTTTTGGTGAAGATTGAACGCAACCATAGAAGACATAACATTCAGCATGTATTGTTTAAATGTTACTATTTGCAGAAAAACGTTTTGTTTCAGTAAAAACTTTATCAGAAAATTCACGCTAAAACACTATTGGTTATTGATAAATAAATATGTGAGTACTCTTGGTAATAGTGAATTTTCACTCAATACAAAAATTAAAAGCTGTACGAATATGTAATAGCTTTATTAAAATATGGAGGACCAGTCTACCTTCACACCAACAAAGTTAACACAATGGAATGTAAAATTAGTAATTATTATACCTAACATTTGCAACAAAAAATTGCAGATCAAACATCTCCCATTATCTCACAAGGAAACGATTGCAGTGCAACATCTAGCCACATCGCAGCATTATTTGCTAGATGTGCCACAAAATGGTGCACAGCAAGAAAATCTCACCTGTACCACTTGCCAGTACATATACCATTTGAGTTAATTAAAGTGCCCTTTGCCTTATTAATATGTTACATATGCGTTAAAATAATGAATAACAAATTATGCATGCAGCTACCAGTAATTGCCCATTGCAACGCAAATTACACAGTAAAATGCCAACACAAATAATAGAGAAATAAACTATCCCCATTCTCATAAAATGTACATTTTGGACGGTTTCGAATCGAAATGTGTTGCATTTCCTGCATAGATACATACCAGCATTTGAAATTGGGGATTCGTAAAAATATAAGGTTTGTACATTAGCGCGTTCAACAGTGTTCAGTACGAAAATTTAAAATTGGCACAATTTAAATTGCCACAAGGGTCATTGTAAGTTAGATATTCCATTTTAGAGACTTTTTTAACCAGTTATTTCATTATCAAGCGATGTCAAAAATAGTCCTATAGAGATTCCCGAGACCCGTACAGCTGTATTGTTATCAACCTTTAAAATATAAAATATATATAGCTGCACCGGTGTACAGATTCCACCTCCTACCGCAAGAAAAATACCACTAGAAATATAAAACCACATTGGAAGAATGCACTCTAAAACGGGATTATGCATCAAAACGATTTTTCATGGCAGGCCGCAACTATGTTATCTTCAACGCCGAGCACAAGGGAAGAAATAAGACGAAGGGTTACTTCTTAAAAGTCAAAGAAATGGCATCCGCAACATCTTCCCCTTGGCTTATAGTGCAGATGCTCTTCAATGAATTGACACGGGCACCTTGCGGTCACGCAGTGTCTGGGTTGAGCTGGAGGATCTCCTTCGGTGCGGTCGTGGACATCGACGCACAGATCCAAACGTTTGCATACAAATTCTTTGACCCAACGTTGGCAATAACGAAGGAGTAATCTCTCGCCACGCTCCTAAACATCAAAATACAGCTACAATTAATTTCAAATCTACCTATGCACAATTTACATATTCACTGAATATAAATTGTGCGTATCACAATGCAGTGTCCTGGCAAAAAATAAAGAAACATATCATATTCTAGAGATTAGGGTAATCCCTTCTCACAAAGAACCACTCTCACTTACATGTTCCCAACAAAAAATGTGCAGAAGAATTATTTTATTTGTGTCAAACAAACGTCAGCAGGGTTAGTTTTATAAGTTAACCCATCAACACTTACATGTCAAGGCTAATAAGATTACCATAATCCAGCATTTCATAATGTGGATTCTGCAGTCACGTTTGTCAAATTTGTCGAAGACCTTGGTTCGTCAGAAATAAAATTACTTAGTTTAATCTTCAGGTATACAAACACAAATGTTGAAATGATAAACTTCCCTGTAATCTTGTGCATACAAAGAGTACACAGTGATTTTTTTTTATAAAAGCTGGGGGAATTAAATAAGAATTTGTGACACCATTTAGAATAGACTGTAAAATGTCAGTTTTGTATAAATGACCGCAGTTTGTCCCAAGTATGAATATGAAATGTAAAACCTCATTGGTAGGCAGCTCATACAGTAAGTGACAAGGTTAAAGCTGATCATAAAACATATACTGGTGTGAAAAAAATTAAAACGCCAACTGAATATTTTGCATTCCTTAGGATTAACATATACCTGTTGTCTGGAAAGTCTCGTGTTTGTGCTGCCAGTAATGATGATGTCACTGTCATCAATGTCCATTCTGGCATGAAAAGACTTTGTCGACCGCTTCCCCTCACTTTCCTGTAAAATAATATGTAATTAGAAAATTGCACCAGTTGTAATTAATTGCCTGCCTCACCACCACATCCTAAATATACTCATTTTCTCACCTCGCCTTCTTTCGGGTTGTCTTCTCTTTCAATCAGCTGATTAAGCTTTTTCTAATATGCAATAATATATAATAATAAAAGGTCGAACACTTACATCGTGCAGATACTAATGCAATTAATAAAATAAATGACACCTACCACGCAGTCATTGCAATCAAAGTAGATAAATATCAGCTATTTATAAGTTTAGTTAAGTGCAAATAAATTCTGCAATTGTTGGGACAAAAATATAGGTTCAAAAACACCGATTAGATAAATAATCACAAGGAAAACTGCCAATCAATTGAGGGCAACATTTGACAACCTTTCTAAACAAACTTCACAAACCATTCCCAAATAGCTTTAACTATACAGACTACCGTGAAACCTAGATGACACTGCAAAGGAAAAATTCTAGTAAAAATTACTGCAAAAAAGGATACATGAACTTTGTGGCAAGAAAGTTTCCCACGGTCATCGACACCCAATAGGATTTTATGCTTTATGAAATATTTGTTCACTTGTGCCAGGCAATGTTCCAGGTGATACCTCAGCTGTCAAGCAGTAAAATGTCATTCTCATCATTGCGTAAATAAAAAAAAAGGCATTTATTATATGACCTTCTTACCTTGATCTTAATCCACATGCAGAGAAAGATTCCAGACGCGTTTAAAAACAACCAGATGACTCCTGCGCCAAATAAGTGCAGGCCTCGGATGCCCGAGAAGAGCAATGCCAAAAGAACGAGAAACCCCAGTAGCAGCCATCCCAATAAAATTCTCTTATAGCAGATATTGTAGCAGTTGAAACGGAAGTCGTTGACAAGGACCTCCATTGCCGAAAGGTACTCCTCAACAGTTAACTATCAAAATGTTGCAAATATACACATATTACCAATGCACTGAAACAACACACAACTTTGACTGAACTTGCAAAAACTCGGTTATAAACTGCTTCATTATATCGCAAATCCGTTTAAATATTCTTCAATTTCATCCAATATCTCAATTTTATCAAATATTTTCAACAGTGTTCTTGCTAGAAGTTTTATAGAAGTTTTATAGAAGTTTTTCTCTGCAGGGACAGAAAAATACCTATGTTTCATATGAACGGGGATTTTGACTGGGAACCAAATAGTTTTCATTAATGGAAGTTTTTGCATGTTATCGAGATTCGACTGTAATTTCAACTCACTGTCAAATGCTGAGACATGAGTTCTTCGGGTACAAATTCTGGACGGAATCCGGCACGCGTGATCCACGGACATGTCGCATTCAGCGGCAACAATGTGGTAATGACGTCTCCATTTGCTATCATGCAACAAAATGTTCAACTCTTATAACACTACACTACAATTCTACAGGTTATGTCCACTAGTAAACTCTTTATACCAAAAGCTCGCCTGGATGCGGCACTATTTTGCCTATCTTGAATGCCTGTGCTCACTGATCCGTTGACAACGGTGGTGGTGTCAGACAGTGGAACACTCTGCAATTCGTGGCGGGTTTGAATTGGAATCACAGTATCATTACTAGCAGGGGTCCCTCCTCTTCTCAAAGGTGTGCTTCTGGATCTGGCAGCTGCCTTTGGAGGGCTCTGCAAACTTTCTTTGGATGATCTTGGAGCTGGATTAGGCACTGGTGATGTCGCCATCGCTCTCCTTTCCACATTGACATGTTCCTGAATTATACAATTGCTGTTATAACCATATTATACCAAATCTCATTTTGAATGTCATTAAATTTTCAAGTAACCTGGGTGGCTTCAATAACCGCTCCCTGTGGTTCCTCTTTCGGCGTTATTATTGCTGTCCTGCGAATCGGTTTCGGCCCATTTTCCACAGTCAACACTGCAGCTTCCGATTCCTTATGTGCCTCCAGATCTGCACCATTATTTTTCATTTCCTCAGGTTCAAACTTAACCCATTGCCTGCTGCTGTTCACCGACAGGGCATTTTCCGGTCTCGAGTCCATGATTACCTCCTCCATGGCGCGTTTGGCTCTAAAATGTTTCCAAACCAATAGTTCAATATCTGGCCTTGTGCCACCAAAAGAGAAGTGCGATTTTGCATGCTGTAGTAAATTTATTGACAGTCGAGAGCACCGCAGCGAGACAGAAACGGCTGGAGATGAGCCATTCCCATTCCGCGATTCACCCCCTGCGTCGTCACCACAATGGACTAGCCTTCGGCCGCATTCCAAATTTCAAAATAATTCACATGTACGACAATAACGGACCAATGAGCTCATTAAACGGGCAATCGTGTTTTTATCAAAACATAAAAAAAATCATTAATTAGTCCATTTGAAAGATCGAGAAAGATCAGCAATTTAAACCGAAACCTAAAAGCAATCCGATCCGCATCCGTAAAGGGGTCATTAATAAATTATGTTATGTAGGATGGTTGACCGCGTTACACATGACCGCATGATGTTAATAATACACTTTAGCAGTTGTAATGAAAGAAGTGAAGAATATTGAGGTAATGTTGCGAAATAGGACGTCATTTAATGCAGATCCCAGTCCCATGGCTGAAAACATCCTTTGCGGATGTCCCCTGAATAGTTCCACCTTTTTGAAAGCCAGCCAGTAAACTGTTTTAATTTCTATAATGATACCGTTAACTAAATTGTGAACAAGGAAGTAACATGTACGTTATGCGAAATTGAAACCATGATGAAACTGGAAAACTGGTAACGTTAGCGTGATTTATTAACAATTAAATTCGTCAATGACCGCAACCGCTACCTGGTCTTGGACTAACAAGACCTGCATGGTTACCGCTACTTAAAAAGTTTCGTAACTTTCGAGTTTCTCAATTAAAACCATTATAATGCCTCTCATCCGTATATTTCCACGGCATTTCCTCGAAGCTATTACGTCTTTCTGCAACGTAATAGCAAGGCGTACGTTTACTTAAAATTTTGTTTATAATAAAAATTAAACAAATGTTGAAATTAACCTTCAAAACACACATTTCCTGTTGAAGAGACAATTGCTTCAACTTTTCCTCAAATAGTAAAGTACCACATATCCATAATTGGTTTGTTAAAAGCGATGCACGTTGAAACAAACGAAAAATTTTAAATTAAAAAAATATAGGTGTGATTTTTAAAGTTAATTGTGCCAAAACTTTGCTGGTTGCTGATTAAACCTTGATCGTAAGCTCAAGCTATAGATCCATAATTGGGAATCAGGTACGAAATCTTACCTGTTATGAAGAAAGCGAAAGGTTTTGCTATCAGCTTTGCTTGAAATCCAGGTGAATGCGACTCATTCTTGTCCAAAGAGCACGTATGATGACAAAACGTTGTACACACACCTACCTGTTCTGTCTAGAAGCGAGGTTATCGCCACCTGGCGTAAAAAACGACAACCATTCGCCAACCAATCCGAACGAAGCTCGCAAATAGCGGGCTTTTCAATTTGAATTTATAAAAACAGCATTTGTAGTAGCAAAAACAGCATTTCAGCAGTAAAAATAATTTTAGCACTCGTTTTAAATGCTGGATACAAATGAAAAATCGCGAAATTAACACAGTTGATGCATAATAGCTTCATGCATGTGCAAAAATGCAGCCACGTGTTTTCCCATTGTTTAACTTTGTTGTCACGCTTGAAAGCATACGAAAATGACAAGCTTTTTATTTTTAATACTGGCAAATATAATCTACTATGGCGCAACATTAATACATAGTTATATTACCATTTATTATCTCGATATACAGGGTGTCCTATCTGACGTAGGGTAACATATTAGGTTACATAACCATTGATTGTAATAAACTATTATGTGGACTTTGTGCAAAACTATATGAATTGAACTATAGTATATAAGAAATCTTAAATGGTGACGTAATTCGTAACCTTGGATGTTACGTTCAAGGTTATAATCATTTCCTATGTAGTAATGTGTGATTCCAAATAGGTGATATAAGCACAGGACATACACATAATTAAAGTGACCCTATATTTTTGCAGAGCCCCTGCCTGTCAAAAATGGCATCACTAGCTTGTAATCTTGCAAATGACACCACATGCACCATTAGGGTGTCAGCATTGGCATATCAACCATGTTGCCACACTTGTACATTGGCTGACCCTGCCTATATACCATTTCACTTGTACTCCAAACGACGATATTTAATAGTTTTTAATTGTCTATAGGATCATGTAATAGTACCGTACAGTACACTGAAACTTTATCATGTACGAAAAAAATAAGTGCTAACATCATCTGTAATTACATATGCTGAATATTAGAGGGAGTCATTTCAATAATTAATTAGACATAACAGTGCAGTATGCCCAAGGTCAAGTAGTGAGTATGACTACATAAATATTTGTATAAATTCTCTTAAATATGAATCGTATACATACTATACAGTGGTCTAAATTCTAAGAAACCACTTTGACAACATCAACATGGTTATATTAACAATGACAAGATGGAAACGAGCAGTTATTTTTAGGGGAAAGTTTTCCTAAAATTGCATTCCCTCCACCCTAAGCTGTGCAACCTGATATTTAAAAGCAATAACTTACTGTCCCTGCCATACTTTCAAGAAATGCATTACAAATTAAATACAGCAATTGCAATACAAATCCTACATTATAAGAAATCAACGTGTACTTGAAGAGGACAAAAATCTTGAAAACATTCAACCAAATTAGGATTCAAACTTGGTTAGATTTTTATGGCTGGCTATCCACCATAAAATATGCTAATGGTCAATAATGAATGATACACCATGGATGCAATAATAATTATACGAGTAGTTTAACTAATTATTGTACATATAGTATTGAGCAAATAAAAATTAATGGAAATATTAAACTTATTAGTGCTGAACTTAAGTTTCATTAATTTAATATAGGAACTAGAATGACGTTTATTGGCCTAGCTAGCACTGAAAGTTATTAACATCTGTTGTTTCATAATTTATGTTTGTAAGATTGAAAAATAGAATAAATTTGCATTTGAAACCCACGATGCCATTCATATAACAAATGGACAACTAGGTATAATAAAATGGTTATGATAGTAGCACAGATAGTGATGATTATTATTTCAGCAAGTGATTTCAACACATGACATCGAGTGCAATTTGTGAATTGCTATTGGTGGACGTGTCAATCAAACTGAATTGAGAATGTGATGTGCGGTCACTGAGCCCCTATCAGTCAATCAATGCGATTACCAAGCAAGCTGAAATCGATATGGATGTTATTTGTAAGTCTTGACCTTGCGGGTGGGAGATGTGTCTGTCATATGGCCATTGGTAGGGATATGGAAGGAGAGTGTCAGGGCGTGTCCATGTCCAAAACGTCCAGCTGCACCACTGCATTCATACACCAGGGCTTCTCGTCAATCTGAGTCAAATTGGCCTCCAACTGCAGCATCACTCTCACAAAATTGTTGTTGCACACCCAGGGGTTGCCTGTAAGTTGAACACACAAAATCACATGACAGCTGTCCATCCTAATCGCAATTCAGTCGCAATTTCAACAACTCCGGATTCAATTCCCCATTTCCTTTGCCCATTTCCCACACCACAGCCAAAAGCACGAAGGTCAGGTCATGTCAAATCAAATACACCAAGAGTATAAACTGCGTATACATGCACCGATTGAATAGATCGACATCAAAAGTTACTCTAACAAGAGACGGTACAAAATTCCATGAAATATATTCATTCTGAGATTCACTCCAGAGCCACCTGCTGATAACTTGAAGCAAACTTCCTGATTTATAGCCAGGGATTTTAGTCCATGATATTAGTCTATAGAATGTCGCAATAACTTTCTGATCAAAGGTAATAAATTATATTTGACCTTATTAATTCTTAATGGATAATAATAAAGGAGATCAATATCATGTTCCCAGCAAAAGTCAATTAGAAGAGAAGGATGAAAGGATATCGATTTTATAATGTGATGCAGACTAATTGTGTTAAAAGTGAAGCCTTCGTGAAACTATATGTCCATTAATGCCAATTACAGTAGGCTCTTGTTACATAACGAATGGCAACTGGATGGGACATTTGTTTGTTATATCGAGTGTCTGTTTCTAACCATTTTTTTCCGCTCCCAGATGTCATTCATGGGTTTTTATAACATTGTATCATCAAAGTGACACCAAACAATAGAACAATAACGATATTTTCAAGCTAATCAGAAGGAAGTACGACATAGAATGGACCAGCCAAACCGTTCGCTATATCGAGCAGTTCGTTATAAGCGTTTGTTATTGAGATTCGTTATAACGAGAGCCGACTGTATATGGTGAAATTGCATCCTCCAAAATATCTTATTATCATATATACAGTACTTGAAATATGTGAATGCAGCTATATATAGTTTCTGAAAAATGTTGGAAATTTAATGGCATATATGCAGCATATGAAGTTGGCATGGAATATGAAGAATTCTGGTCAATGGCCAGCCACATGTAACATCAGAGGCAGAATGGTGTGTGAAATGAGTGGCAGCTAGTATAGATAAGATGCCAGGGTAAAATGAGTAAATATGTTGTACGGTACTGAAAATTGCACTTGTCAACTAATGTGAAATACAGGAAGAAGACGTTTCGACTGAGTGCCGTTCATGTAGTTCATGGTTTGCAAGTTTTTGAAAGCACAAACAACAACTGGGCACTGACAAGCAGCGTCACCAAGGCGCCTTCGAGGATCATTTTTCACAACCGCTGATCATATCATGTCTGGGCGCGTGGCTTAACTTATTGGCCATCAGTGAAGGCGAAGGTCGAAACACGTCCATACTATCTGGTCACTTGCCTATAGTACCATCTACTTCTCAATATCAATACCTTTGATGCGAAGAGTGCGTAGATCCGAGTTGTGCACAAAGGTGTCCTTGCTCAGATGGGCCAGGTAGTTGTAGCTCAAGTCGAGCTGTTGAAGACGTGGTAACATATTGAGTGACTCTTGAATGGATGTCAGCTTGTTGTCACCCGCCCACAGAGTCTTCAAGCTGGGCAAACGTAGCTGCAAATGTGATAAAGAGCATGTATACACACACATAATGCCAATTGAAGCCGACACTGCCTTGACCCGGTCTTGTGTGCAATATTGTACACAATCACATTACCGAAATTGAGCACCCGGTTCCCACCGGATGGCCACCACGCACCATATCGGCTCCTGTGACAAATTCGCACAGACCCCTAAACTACAAGATCCTATTGCACCAATTTCGCAAGCCAACTCCCAATATCATCCTTTTCGTGTCATGTTTCAAAATAAATATATTGTATACCCCCTCTAATTCAAGTTTACAACTGCATCCACCCCAGTCTGTTTCACAAGTACATGTTGTTCCAAATTTCCCCTGTGTGTTATAAGAACATATTGTGACATTACAAACAGCAAAGTAGACAATATTGTTGTCAACTCAAATTGCATTGTTCATTTACAAATCTGTGATTACTATTTTCCTCGAGTTTTCCAAATTTTCAATGTGTCAATATACAATATTACGAAATATGTTATGCAAACCTGCGAGGTTCCATCGATGGCATTTAGACGGTTTCGAGACAAGTCGATGGTGTCCAAGAGAATAAGGTTCTCAAACTGCTGGTCTTCAAGTGAGGTTAACAGGTTGCCGGATACATTGAGCAGTCTCAGGTTGGACAGATATTCAAGGGCTCCTCCGAGTGAGGCAAGTCGGTTATCGGCCAGGTCCAAGTCGATCAGAGATTTGAGTCCAGTGAAGGCATGAGGCCCCATTGAAGACAGGGTGTTCCGTGACAAATCGAGTTGTCGCAGCGCAGCTAGCGCTGCGAAAGATCCATTTGGAACACGGGAAAGTCGATTGCGGCTTAAGTTTAGAACATGTAATCGTTGTGGGGCATTTGTAGGACTTGAAAACGATGAACCGATCTGTTACATGCCAAATTTTAAGTTTCCTTGTCAACAAGGCACTCATTAAATTGATATCCTCCTATTTGGTATATACTCACCTCATAGATACGATTGTCTCCAAGAGCCAGAAAAGTTAGTGAAGACAGATGTTCCAATTGGCCATCAATGGCACTCAGATGATTGCTTGACAGTAGAAGCCATTCCAAATGTGCCAGGTGTTTTACTGAATTGTTCAAAGATGTCAATCGGTTTCCAGAGAGGGCTAGGTGGTGCAGGTTAGTTCCGAACGAACCTCTTTCCACGTTTGAAATTATATTATGCGTCAGGCTTAAGTATCGCAAATTAGCCAAACCCTGAAAATAAAGTAAATAAAAATTTATTTAATTGTGTCCTTAATACTCTCAATAACATTTAAAATATCGGTAATTATGTATATCACACTGTCAAGTTTTATGTTGGCAAAAGTAACTAGCATTAGGTGCTCAAAGGGTTGAGAGTCATATATAGTCGACCCAGTCTAACTACAGCTCCCCTCCATGAGAGGAGAAAAAGGGGTGTGCAAGTGAGGGTCTCCTTTTAC
>JAQIWR010001257.1:0-14460 GCA_034695945.1 Glomeris hexasticha
GCTTTCTTCATGACTTTTCTGCAAGTAGTTTAAGTTTCAGGGTACCTTACAAAACCGTGTCAGTTCACCTTTAACAGATTAAAATATTGAAATCGTATGGATTTTAAAACTGTAATGACTAGGTTTGATTTTTTAAACGTACATTTGCGAGGTATAAACTTTTTAATTCTCAGAATAATTATTTTATTATCACGAGTTAAATGTTGATAAGTCAAATTGCTATTTTAAATTACAGTGTGTTTTACTCTATACTGAACTTTATAATTTCAAAATTCCAGTATATTTCCAATACACAAAATAAATAAATTGACTGACACTGTAATTAGTTAATAATGTTGAAATGCATATGTAATACATCAAAACACAACTAATCCTGTTCTTAAAAAGTCAAAGTGTTTAATAAAGCATGAATAAAGTTATAAATTTCCAGAATTTAATGAAGACTTCCAGGATTTCTTGGGTAAAATTAATTTAATTCGGCCAGGATTAATTTCCAGTTCAGCAGACAATAGGAATTTGCAATTAATTTTCTTGTAAATTCACAAGCAAGATTATAATTTAAGGGTAAATTGTTATCAATTGTCAATATTTCCTTATTTATATGTCAAATGTATATTATGGAAATCGTATTTTCTTATTTATCACAACATTTTTACTTTTACTAAAATGATAATCCTATGAAATTTTAAAATCATCATCATCATTATCTGATTTGCCACAAATTTATTTTACCCGTTAGTGGCTGTAAATAAAATTTGCAATTAATATATACTAACTCTGGGGTAAAGTTTAAGCAACGGCTGAAGTACTTCGTGCGCGTAATCCAGATCTTCGGCAACTTTTCCTGCAGGAGGAAGCAATCTCAAAATGAATACGCGCAAGTAGCGTACGGCAGGTGAATTGGAATAATTATTTACCATGCTCACCGATTACGTATTTCACTATGGTGTGGTAACACAAAAGGATTAGGGAGCAAATTTGACCACGCAACCCGTTCGATAAACGTCCTTCCTCCAATTTCCTCAAACCCAGTTCCTGGTACACCATTTACGACAATCATTTTTTGCCGCATTCGTCGTTTAATTCCTTTTATTTCCACTAGCATGCACATGCATTTTCCCATTATTTTACCTTGTTTCCAGAGAAGCCAACAAACTCCAATAACCGCAACAGTTTTCCCGGTAAAGCTGAAATGAACTACCGGGAAATACGAGAAATTAATTCAAAACATGTATTACACAATTCCATCACATTATAATTACTAATTACAATGTTCTAAGTGCTTGTTGGTGATTTTGTATTTGCGCACAATCGATCTGTAATTTATAAAATACTTTTAAAATGCAATCTACGTATCGTATAGATTTTTATTTTATTAAATATTTAAACTGAGTTGTAATTTCTAATATTATTCTTTTAAATAAAAGTTTTTTCATCTTATTTCAATCTACAAACAAAACCAAATAACATTGTGAAATTAAAGGTGAACTGACAAGGTTTTGTAAGGTACCCTGAAACTTAAACTACTTGCAGAAAAGTCATGAAGAAAGCAAGTGGTGCAACAAAATGTCTGTGAAAATTAGTAAAAAAAAGTTATTAAATGTCAAAGTTTGACCGTAGGCTTATCGAGACTCTTCTAATTGATGCTCCCCTGGCTTTCTGGATAGGGGATCATCAATTATAAGGGTCGGGCCGATAAAAATAAGGCTAAACTTTGACATCTAATAACTTTTTATACTAATTTTCACAGACATTTTGTTGCACCACTTGCTTCCTTAGTGACTTTTCTTTAGGTAGTTAAAGTTTCAGAGTACCTTCCAAAACCGTGTCAGTTCACCTTTAAATCTAAAAAAAGTTTCGTACTTAGGGACAATTGTAAATACATTTTCGTATTTGGTGAATTTAGTATTTACTGAATTCAGAATACCGTTTTATAGGGAATGAAGTTTAGTGAGTTTTCGTATTTAGTGAATTTAGCATATATTGAATTTAGAATTTATTATGTACTGGATTTAATTAATTTAGCATTTACTGAATTTAATTAATTTAGTATTTACTGAATTTATTTAATTTAGTGCTTACTGAATTTAATTAATTTAGTGTTTATTGAATTTAATTAATTTAGTGTTTCCTGAATTTAATTAATTTAGTGTTTACTGAATTCAATTAATTTAGTGTTTACTGAATTTAATTAATTTAGTGTTTATTGAATTTAATTAATTTAGTGTTTACTGAATTTAATTAATTTAGTGTTTACTGAATTTAATTAATTTAGTGTTTACTGAATTTAATTAATTTAGAATTTACTGATTTCAGAATGTAGTGAATTAAATTTAGAGAATTTTCGTATTTAGTGAATTCACATTTACAGACAATTCTATTGTAAAAGTTTTTGTATTTAGTGAGTTTAGTGAATTTAGTGTTTAGTGAATGCAGCATTTATTAAATTTAGTATTTGCTGAATTTAGGGTATAGCGAATTTAGTATTTGCTGAATTTTGTGTTTGGCGAATTTAGTATTTAACGAATTTAGTATTTACTGAATTCAGAATGTAGTGAAATGTAGCGAATTTTCATATTTACTGAATTTGATATTTTTTGAATTTAGGATTTAGTGAATTTAGTATTTAGTGAATTTAGTATTTAGTGAATTTAGTATTTAGTGAATTTAGTATTTACTGAATTTAATGAAGTTTCCTGTTTAGTGAATTCGTATTTAGGGACAAATATTGAAATGTAAATACATTTTGGTATTTGGGGACAACTTAAAATGGAATAATTTCCTTATTTAGGGAAACAATTTCATAATTAGGGACCAATTGTAAGTAAAGTTTCGTATTTAGGGACAATTGTAAATACATTTTCATATTTAGGGACTTTAATAGCTTGAAATGTAGTGATACACTTATATTTAGGGACCTATTTTCGTATTTAGTAACAAATTTTCATGTTTAGGGACAATTGTTAAAATACTGTGTATATTTAGGGGAAAAAAATGAAATGCATTTTTGTATTTAGGGTAACTTACATAAGTTGTTTCAATTTTAGGTTTTACACGCTGCTGGTCCTTTCAACGGCACTTTTCGGCAAAGCGCCGTTCAAAAACCTAATTTGCAGCGGTCTCGTCCTCGCAAGGTAACTTTTGCCCTTTCCGCTAGAATTATTTATCAAAAATGTCACGCACTAAACTAGGAAATTGAATTTACAGTGACGGCCAGAAGATGAGCAAAAGCAAGAAGAACTACCCCGACCCTATGGAAATAGTGAACAAGTACGGCGCGGACGCAGTCCGCTTGTATCTTATCAACTCGCCGGTCGTCCGCAGCGAGAACCTTCGCTTCAAGGAAGACGGCGTAAGGGACATCCTCAAAGATGTCTTCCTGCCGTGGTACAACGCGTATAGGTTTTTCGCGCAGAACGTGGAACGGCTTGAAAAAGTAACGCGTTACGCTTTGGCGCTGCGTTTGTCGTAATTAGGGTTAATTTTGTCTTGGAATTTTGTGTTTAGGAAGATGCCGTGAAGTTCACGTACGATGAGGGGAAATTCAAACTGTCGGAGAATATAATGGACCGGTGGATTTTGTCGTTTACGCAGTCGCTGATCGCGTTTGTCAAATCCGAAATGGGAGGTTCGTGTAGAAATACTAAATAGTTAGTATTATGTATGACAGTAATGGGTTGCCTATTATTATGTAGCGTACCGGCTGTACACCGTCGTGCCGCGGCTGATAAAGTTTGTCGATAACTTGACCAATTGGTACGTTCGATTCAACCGAAGGCGGCTTAAGGTTCGTATACGTTTACCGTGGTTAGGGTTAAGTTAGGTTAATTTAGCGGTGAAAAGTGTTTATAAATTGTTTTGGAATGACAGGGCGAAAGAGGAAGCGAAGACTGCGTATCGGCACTGGAAACCCTATTCAACGTGCTGTTCGCTATGACCAAAGTGATGGCGCCGTTCACGCCATTCCTGACAGAACTGATGTACCAAAACCTGAATAAGTTAGTGGACGGAAACGAGGATGACAAGGAAGATGGCGCTAGCGTACATTACGCGATGTTTCCGCAATCTCGGTACGTAACTGGGCAGACTACGGTGAACCTCGCGTACAGTCAACCTCTTACATTCAAACTCGCTTATAGGCTCAACCTCGCGAAACAGTGAATGTGACTTATACTTAACCTCGCTTACAGTCAACTTTATTTGCAGCCAACTTCGTTTATAGTCAACCTCGCCTACATTCCACCTTGCTAACATTTAACTTCGTTGACAGTCAACCTCGCTTATAGGCTTAAACTTGCTTACAGTCAACCTCACTTACATTCCACCTCGCTTACATTCAACCTTGCGTACAGTCAACCTCGCTTATACTTAACCTTTCTTACAGTCAGCCTCGCTCACACTAAACCCCGCTTACATTCAACCTCGCTAATACTTAACCTCGTTTATAGCCAACCTTGCTTAATTTCAACCTCGTTTACAATCAACCCCGCTTACATTTAACCTTGTTTAGTCAGCCTCGTTTACAGTCAGCCTTGCTTACAGTCCACCTCGCTTATACTTAACTTTTCTTAGTCAACCTCGCTTACAGTCAACTCCCCTTATACTTAACCTCCCTTATTGTCCACCACTCCTGCATTCAACCTTGCTTAGTCAACCTCACTTACAGTAAATCTCACTTTATACTTAACCTCGCTTACAGTCAACTTCGCTTACAGTCAACCTCGCTTACATTCCACCTTGCTTACAGTCAACCTCGCTTACAGTTAACTCAAAGTGAGCAGACATTCCTTGTAGAAGAAACCTAAGATATAAGCAACTTATGAATTTTATGACAAAGTTTCTTTTATCAGAGGTAACGATAATGAGCGTATATAAATATCCATTACATATGATGGCAATATTCATTTTGCTAAGTATGAAATCGGTTGACAATACGAGGGGTGCAAAAACTGGTTTCATGATGGAAATCAGTCAAGTTGATATTAACAGAGGTTTCCTATATCCAAGTTTACTAAAAGCGAGGTGTAGTTTGTATAAGAAATCATGTTCGAACGTTTCGACTTTGGAGTGCGTAAGCGAGGTTCCCGGCAGAACGTTTGCTGACTATATCCGAGGTGATTGTTGACAATATGCGTGTTGGCTATAAGCGAGGTTGACAATATCCGAGTTGATTATAAGCGAGGCTCAGTGGAGTTCGTTTGTTGGCAATATCCGTGTTGACTATAAGCGAGGTTGGCAATATCCGAGTTGATTATAAGCGAGGCTCAGTGGAGTTCGTTTGTTGACAATATCCGCGTTGGCTATGAGCTAGGTTGACAATATCCGAGTTGATTATAACCGAGGTTCCATATACTCATTTTGTTTCCATTTCACAATGCTCATTTGGTATTTTTAAAACAGAGATGGGATTATATGCGGCAAGATCGAACGCGCTGTTTCCAGAATGCAGGCTGTCATCGAACTGGGAAGAGTGATCCGTGACCGTAAAACCTTACCAATCAAGGTAATTAATATATTTATATCCCAATGTATTTTAATAGGAAAAAATTCATGTGTTTAATGGAGAATTATGTTTTACAGTATCCCTTGCCGGAAGTGGTGGTCATCCATAAAAACGAAGAATGTCTCGAAGACGTACGATCGATGGAAAAGTACATTTTGGAAGAGTTGAACGTGAAGGTTTTAACTACGACAACCGATAAAGAGAAATATGGAGTTTTGTTGAGGGCTGAACCCGATCATAAGGTCCTTGGCGTGAAGCTTAAATCCAATTTCAAAGCCGCTACGCAAGCGATTAAGGTATTTTACCGCGTTAAATCATATTAAGTGTGTTTAATGTTACAATAATGTTACAATGTTAAATAATAGGAATTGACTGATGAACAGCTGCAGGAATTCTTAAAAACCGGTGAAATAGAAATCCTTGGAAGTACGCTAGGTGCGGAAGATCTGAGGATAATGTACTCGTTTAAGGAAAAGGCAGCGGGGCAGAGTGACGTATATGAAGCAGATGCAAATAATGATGTAAGTATCACTGTAATAAGGGTGATATAGTTTCAATTTTTCAATTTATCCATCAATTTATTAATTAAAATGATTTTTGATTATTTAGCAATTTTCTTGCTTGGAAAATATTGCCGTGCAATATTCCCATAGGCAACATATGGGGAATCTTGCAAGCTCTAGATACTTCAGCAATAAAGTTGCGAGAGTTTTTTTAAGTTTTTGATAAAATTACAAAAATCTCCCTTCTTAATTCCACCTCCAAATGAAAAATTTACAAAATCGAAAAATAGGAAACGACATGATGTTAAACAGTAAATGAACTGCATTGTCCTATTTTAGTTGATTCATTTGGATGCAATATGGGGAGTTCAGTGTAATTGAAAATTTCAAGAAATCCGACTTTTGCAACTTTATTGCGGTGATAGAATTCTCGTGCAACTTTTCCTGTATGTGGCCTTCGGGAATGTTGCGTTGCATTGTATTTTCAGCAAGAAAATTGCGAACATGACATTTTTAAGGATAGTCAGGTTTCTTTCTGTTATTCATGATGAAACCTTAAAGATAAATATATTGGAATTAAATTCAGAATTTCAAAGAACGCGACATTTGCAACGTTATTGCGGTGATAGATTTCTCATACAATGTTTCCTGGATGTTGCCCATGGGAATGTTGCACTGCAATAAATTTCCAGCAAGGCAATTGCAAACATGAAATTTTCAAGAACCCGACTTTTGCAACCTTAATGCGCTGACAGAAATCTCACGCAATTTTTCCTGTATGTGGCCTATTGGAATGTTGCACTGCAATATATTTCCAGCAATAAAGTTGCAAAAATTAGATTTTTAAAGGAAAATCTGGTTTCTTTTTGTTCTACATGAAACATTGAAATAACATATGTATTAAAATTGTATTTTTGGTAGGTTCTTGTGCTTGTAAACGTGAAACCTGACCAATCAATGATGGACGAAGGAACAGCGCGGGAAGTTATAAACCGCATTCAGAAATTGCGTAAAAAGGTAATTAATTATATTTCTCATTGGTATTGAAATTTATTTGTATAATAATAACAATTATTATTATTATTTTCCAGGCCCATTTGGTTCCATTAGATGAAGTAAAAGTGTACTATTCACTTAAAAACTCAGAAAGCGGTCTCGGCGACATCTTTCAAAATTACAAGGAGTACATTGAGACCGCGATAAGATCAGCTTTAATTCCAATGCCAAACCCACCTGATGAATGTGTTATTATAACAGACACTCAGCAGGTTTCTTCTAACTTCCCTTCTTATTTAAGCTAGTATTTAAACACTGTTAATGTTTTAAAACGTAACCGCGGAATATTTTTGAATTTTCAGTTGAAAGGCGAAGAATTGCTTGTTGTGATTACCGGTGACATTACAAGAGAGATAAAACAAGATTCAGCACAGAAATCGTCCAAAAGACCCAAATTAGAATTGGAACCATTTTGTCAATTCGTCAATTTTGAGCTGAGAGGTGATTACGAGAAAGTTTATGGACCGAAGAAAGCAACCGTGCTGCTGGAAAATCCAGTTGGAATGAATGTATTGGACATGGATAAGTTGCTCATTGAAGTGAGTATATACTACAATATGTAAGATGGCATCATGTAGAATGAAAAGAAACCTGTTTTTGGGAACATTTTGGAGACTTTTGCAAGTTTGTTGCATGAGATTTATTGCAGCGCAACTTTCCAATGGGCGACCTATCGGAAAAATTGCGCGCAAAGGGTGCTTCCCGCAATGTAGTTGCGCTGGAATGATGGTGCTGTTATTTTACCAGGAAAGTTGAAATTATGCTAGTTTCTTACTTGCAAGAAAAGTATTGCAGTGCAATATTCCTATTGGCCACCTATGGGAAACATTTATGCATTTCTCGAAATTGAAGATATTCAACTTAAACGCAGATTTAGATAAACTTTTACAAGTTTCTTGCGTGAAGTAAATTGCAGTGCAACATTCCAGTGGTTCAACTATAGGAAACATTGCGCGCAATACTTCTTCTCCGCAATAAAGTTGCATGCAAACACTGGAATCGAAGCGGTGTTTTTCCTGTAAAGTTTGGTCAGATTGGCAAGTATCTTGCTTCCAAATTATTGCAGTGCAACATTCCAATGATAATCCTATGAGAAATATTGCGTGCAATATCTACTCTGCGCAATAACGTTGCAAAAATCGGTTTTCCTTGAAATTTTCACTTTATTTGCAGAAATCTCTCTCAGTTGTTATCCAAAACGGTACAACTATTATTGAAATGTGTACTTTTGTTCGCACTTGATGTCATGTTTGTATATTTATATAGAATAACTGAATTATAATTCAAAAATTATATTTACAGGCCAAAGTTGCGCTAGGAATTCAAGGAAGACCTGCAACATTTGATGCCGGGGATGAAAAATTGCTAGGAAATAGTTCTGTAGGTGAAATTAGCGGGAAAACAGTGTACGTTTATGGTCCACGTGATAAGATACAGAGCGGGAAAATTGAATCAAATGGAGCAAATAGCAGATTTGTGAATTTGGTTCTGCGCAATAGTGAATTGCGCGCAAGTCTGCTCATTGAAAATCCATTTGGGGAGTGTTGTATGGATTTCACTGCATTACAAAATTTGGTAAGTATTCATACTTACTTTTTATATGAATTTTAAATATTGGTAACATTATTTAGATTTTTAATTGGACCGAATTAAATTATTTCAGGTTTCCGCTGTGTTTTCAAAATCACCGGCAAAACTAAAACTGCACTTATCCAAAGATAAAAGTGAAGTAACAAATGGAAATGTTTGGGATTTACATGGTGAAACTTTGTTAGTTGATTTCAATTAGGCCTATTGTGTATATTTAAAGGTGAAAACTGTTTATATGTTCAGTAAAATAACATTTTGGATTCATAAAAAGTGTTTTCAAGTTGCTTTTCTCAATAGCTACATATAATGTGCGAGGTTAGTGGCCTCAAGCTAGAAATGTTACCCGAAATAGAGATAGATGGGGTTATTGTCACAGGGAATTCTACAGAAATGAAGAAATATGTAACAGAATGCCAAAATTCGTAGTGAAAAAACCATAAAAAGTGCTTAATTTTTGCGAAATCATTACAGATTTCTTACTAGTTACCTCCTAATTGCTTCCATGTATTGAATCCATCTTCCGGATGACGACACTGCAACGAAAATTGGTTTATTTACGAGTTGTAAAGCGAATTATTCCATTTTCCCGCCGAAAAATTGCAAACGTTCGATTTTGTTGCCGCATTATCCCGGTGGTGGCGCTGGTTTTATCTTAGTTTTATCTTACGAGCGACCCATTTGATTGATTAATATCGCACTTGCCCCCACCTTTTACGGTTAGCAATGGGGCAGGTCCGGGGATTATTGCGCATACGTAACGGGCGAGTCGATAACGGGGGAGGGGGCGAAGGTAGTGAATGAGGAAGTGAGCAGACGACGAGAAGAAGTTCATTCGTTTGCCGGCTTCGCTGCGAATCACATCTCCGTCTGGGAATATACTGCGCATACCGATATAGGGGACCGAAATAGTGATCATTTTTCACCTGGTGGATTTGATCCTGATCTGCGATCGCGTTCGGGAGATTCGGTCTACATGGGGAGGAAAAGAGGAGGTATTTTATGACAGAATAAGTGCGGAATAGCGACGATAGACATTTTGTGAGAGGAAAATCGAACGAAATTTCGCCAAATTCCCGCCATTCTGGATTTTTACGCCAGCGACGTAATGCCGACTGACGACACAGTTGCCAAAAAGAACACCATCAATCAGAATCATAACAATAATATGAAGCATCCATCTTTGAAACGGTGAGTAATTCATTTTATCTTGGATTTTATAAACGCCGTTTTTATAGGCGGACAATTCTGTGGATGAGATTTACTGCGTAGCCGACTTTCAGGGGCATCGTGGGAGGAGTCCATGTTTGTTTTGTGAGGGGGAAGGTCAGTGTGTTTTCCGGACCAACAGTCGATTTGTTTCCGATAACGAATGAGAAAATCGATTGATTTGTGTGGCCATGTTTGGAAACTGTGTCAGTGATGCAAATGGTACGAGTTTGATTTCTTTTAAACCCGGTTCTGGTTTCTTTTTAACGGGAGTTTCCTCGAAGATGGATGCTGCGGAGATACGATTTTTATTCAGCGTACCGGTATTGACGGCGATGTATCGATACGTATCGGTATTCTGCTGTGAGGCATTCATTCATTGAGTTTTGCATGTATTTGTGCACTGCTTTATACAGGAAATCTGAAGACATTTTGTATTGAAGTGTGTGTGACATTGTCATATGGTCTGTATAACCTATGCAGCAGTCCTGCAGATGATCTGTAGAAATCCTATAGATATACAGATATAGATGTAACACAAGACATTTTGATGTGTATGCGAAAGTTCTGCATGGGGTCTGTACAAGTTCTGCGGGTGGTCTGTAGTAGTGCTGAAGATTTCGTGTAGAAGTTCTGCAGACTGGCTGTAAACTTTCTGCAAGTGGTCTGCAAAAGCTCTAAAGGTCTTACGTAGATGTTCTGAAGGTTCTGTGTAGATGTTCTGCAGGTGGTCTGTAGAATCTGTAAAGGTTTTACAAAGTTCTGAAGATTTTGTATAGAAATTCTGCATGTGGTCTGTAGAAAAAAGAAAGCTCTAAAGGTTTGATGTGAAAGTTCTGAAGGTTCTGTGTAGATATTCTGCAAGTGGTCTGTAGAATCTTTAAAGGTTTTATGTACAAGTTCTGAAGATTCTGTATTGAAGTTCTGCAGATGGTCTGTAGAAGCTCTACTGGTTTTATGTAGAAGTTCTGAAGGTTCCCTGTAGATGTTGTGCCCATAATTTCTTCCATTGATTTTAAAAATCTCCGTAATTCTTACAGATAAATGACAAGGAATGAGACATCCTAAGATCCTACATAAAAGTTCTGCAGGAGATCTGCATAACATCTGCGTGTTCATTTGCAGCTGTGCAATTTCTGCAAGTTTCCATTATTACGGCGAAATTTCTGAGAGCCGGTGTGGTACCGGTATTGTATCGATCTGTACCGGTATAGTATCGATCAGTACCGGTATTTCGATGATGAGCTTATCCTGTGATGTGATTATTAGTTGTCATCACCAATGACGTAGATGTCGGTATTTTGTATCTATGTGCAGTACCGGTGTAGTATCGATGAGTACCGGCATTGGTACCGGTATAGCGTAATGACGTCACCTTGGAATGAAATTGACATGAGGGCGTTTCGAATGTTTTGTCAATTTCGTACTGCGCACGCACATCAACGCTGTAATCACATAGCGATGATGGCATTGTGGTGGGTGTTTTTTGGGTTGTCCTTGCCACCGATGAAAAATTGATTTGCTGCTCTTCATTTTATGTAACATTTCCTGTCTACTTCGCGCGTATTATTTTATTTTTCGATTCAAAATTGCAATTCCACACGGACGGATGGCCGCCATCTTGTCTGTTTACTTTTCCCAACGTTATCTACTCATTGAAGGGCAACTTCTCGACTGATTATATTTCTTAAGTAGGCGTTGAGATGACTATTTGAGCTTGCTATTTGAGCTTGCTATATGGTGGCCCAAGTACTGTTTCCATCCGCCATTTTGTCAGTAATTATATCCTATCTTGGAATCTTTTGCGGAGTGTAATGGCCGCCATTCTGTCTCTTATCTTAATTAGTTGCATGAAAACGATGAAAACGTTTTCGTACATTTATTGCACAGAAGATATTCTGTGTTCTTCAAATAAGGGAAGAATGGCCAGATGGAGGGTCAGAAACCCGAAAATATGACGGGGTCGTTCATTAATTATGTATTTTTTTGTTTGTTTGCGGCGGGATAGGGTTAAATGACCTTGGAAAAGGTTGAAGGTAGGCGGTGATTTTACTGTGTAGTAAAGTGACTCATGCAATAAGGGGTCGTTTGTTATATACTGTGTATAACACAAGTGAATTGTGCTCTTCAGTTGGCTTTGCTTATTATTTATTTGGCAGGCAACGCCTATTGGGATTTTTTATGTGTGCTCAATTTGCACTTTGGATGCAGGAAAAAAAAAATGTGTAGAGGAAAAAAACAGTGAGTGGTAGAAGACGTGATGTGAGCAAAATTATAGCTGGAATAACACGATTCAGCGCTTCAGATTAATTAAAGGGTGGACATGACATTTTCACCAGTGACGTCACACTCTGTATACTTGTGTGCCACAAGGTCTGGGGCACGGATGAGAAAAATCGGGAAAATCGATACTGGGCTTGATTGTCATTGTGCTGGGTAAACAGACTGCAATGAGGTCACGAAACTTCCATATTTTATGTGCTTTTATTAGGAGAGTGACGTCATTAATAGACAACCCTGCCTGTTGGTAAAAACAATGGTATAAATGAACGTCAATAATGAATATTCCCTGCAGATGTTCTGCTCATATTGTGTTGGAAGTGTCCTTGAATGATGTGCATTTTTTGTTTGCTTTTTGCAGAGTTATGGTTGAATTTAAATTGAAATTTGAGATGCGTTATGGAAGCCGAAGTGGACCCAACCCATAGAAAAAGTTTGTATTAAAGGTGAAGTATATAGCTTTTCAAGGCTAGAAAGGTGTGAAAAGTTATAGGGTTTCCTTGAGCTAGTTTGATATGATGTCACTGGAAATGGTATTTTGCAATTCATGTGCACAATGTCAATAGAAATCTAGAGTGCAGTAGGTGTTCACAATGATGAAATCGGTACATGTGTTACACACATACACACACACGCACACCACAAGTACGGTATGTTTCCCAGAGAGAGAGAGAGATAAGATTATAAAGTAATTTCCTTCTAAAAATTGGTGCCATTTTGGACAAAGTGGGAGCAAACTCACGAGTCTTAGATATCATGAATCATAATAGTGATAAACTTACCGCAGCAGGAAGTTTCCTAGTGTGTTTGTTGTTGGCACAAAGAGGGAAATTCATTTGGAATAAATTATTTTTTTGAATTATATTAATACCACATTTATTTCACAGTGACCTAAATAAAGTATTTAATATACATTTTTGAACTGTTTCATTATCAAGGCTCCGTAGTTTGCAAACATTGTTTTATTGTCGAACCTCGATAACAGAAATATATGCTGTAAATGATAGCTTTATTTTATTCATGGTCAATACCCCTATTTTTTCCATAGCTGAAAACTTTCGATATCTAAAACATATTTTTCTGTTCCCGCAGAAAAAAATTTCTATAAGAGACACTTTTTTTATATGTCAACTATTTTTCAACAAGAAACCTGTTGAAGAGGTTGAAAAACTTCAGAAATTGGATAAAATTGAAAAAGAAAATATTTAAATAAATGTGCAATATGTATAATTAAGCAAACCCTGGTTATAACAGTGTTTTTTGCAAGTTGTGAGGATATAAATTGAGTGACAAAAACCATTGCATAACGTATATTACCGATTTTTAAGTACAACTTCAAATTAAATTTGCGATAACTGAATGTTTTCCACATTTCCTATAACTTTTAGTTATCAAGGTTCAACTATATCCAGTCATATTGCCACAATTTTTAAAAGTTTAATTTTTTTGTTGCTAAAATATCTAATTAAAAAGTAGAGATTCTTGTCAGAAAATAACGGTGATTATAAATTTAGTGATGCACAGTAGTAATTTCAGTTGCAATATAATTAAAGTGGATGATGCAGGTACGTTTGATGCACTGTTTTTCTATTGGTAATTTAATTTGCAATCACACGAAAACCGTATACCGAGCGTGTAAATGGCCGATTTTGATTCATCATGGTGTATACCTGCTGTTTGCTAGGATTTCGATATGACGTGATGCAGCATGAATTGCGATTTTACCGAAGAGGAGAATGCAGATGAAACTTGGCGTCACCGCGTCCGGCATCAAAACGGCGGCGACAAATTGTCCGGCGGCACTGCGCCGGCGTCCAAATGTCCAATAACCTGAAAACCGCGCTTTTGCATCGCAATTTGTGCGGAAACGCCCATTTTTCGCAACGGGTGCGTGCGTATCGTATCGGTACACGTCGATACGTACACCTATCAACGTAATTGCATGATGTTTAACGTTACAACACCGTCCAAGCGGTTAAAAGGGTCACGCAAGTGTAGCCTCTGTGTCTGTAGATGTTGACTATTTACTCTTTAGAGGCTTAATAGGTGTTATTTTAGGGATTGCGTGATGGGATGATAATCGGAGTGTGGGCGGGGTTGATGCTGATTGTTTGGCCGTCATATTGCTCAGTGTTATTTAAGGATATATCCAGATGCACTGTATATATGGGATTTGTGTGTACTTAAAGCTGCAGTTGTTATTTGCCGGCCTTTTTATTCTACGTTATAAGGTGAATTGTTTATGACGACAATTGCCCATGTGACCGCTATTGCTACTAGCAGCTGTTGCCAGCAATAAAATTCCATGTTTGCACTGCATAT
>JAQIWR010001258.1:0-14455 GCA_034695945.1 Glomeris hexasticha
CACTTATATGTATACGGTAATGTAACATTCCCACACTGTATTCACAACACCAAATCATATTGCTGCATGTCTATTACCGCTCTTGCTATTACTTTTATAACCTCCACAGTTCGGCTTAGGACGTTGGCGCTATCGACACCCCCTTCTAGCAGGTCGGGTTCAGTGGCTAGTTTCATAATGAATCGGGCGATGGGGCCGTGGGCCGCTAGTATGTGAACAAAAGACCGATCACTAAGCCGATAATTGGAAAAGTGCACAATTTCTCTGGCGCTCGCTCGTATATTTCCAAGATGTCCCGCGTTTCAACACTTATATTTCAAGGTGGGGTCAGAATCTACAATATTTTGCTCATTTCCTGCTAACATCAGGTTCACAAACTAATGTTATTAAAGAATGTTACGAAACCTTAATAATGAATGAATTTTTAATTTGAGCACATGATCTTTAGGCTAAACTAGCAGAATAAATGACACTTTCAAAACGATGCATGGCGTTCAACCACTTTTTGCCGGGGTTTTGATGTATATTACTGCATTGAAACTTGCCATGTATTTTATTTATCTATGGTATGCAAAAGTAATTGCAGTATTTGCCTAATTCCAATATTTTGTAAATTTGTGTGAACAAGTCTCAGTGTATTTGATAAAAAGTTTAATACCCAAATGAGATGCATGCCAAGGAAACCACAAAAATGGACGATTTCATCATGAAACCTACTCCTATGAATGATACCTACAACAGTAAATACATAATCCTTACAGTTAAGCCGATATAATCACATAATCTAATTAAAAGAAGAATGTAATCCATGTAGGGCCTACGTATTTTCCATAAAGTGGTGCAATGATGAGAGCCACCAACTCGTATGATGTGAACACAAATCCATATTGTGTGGCACTTGAACCTCTACTTTCAGCCTATAAAAATCAACTAAATCCATATCCATGTTTCTAAAATATAGCAAAAGTTTACAATTGGGCAGCAAAAAATGTACTTTTATTTCTCAGAAAATTGAAGATTTAGCATTTCAATCTCTATAAAATAATAATACTGAAAATGTAATCTGTACTTTTGCGGCGCGTTACGTAAAATTTCGCAAAAAAAGCCTCATTTATCTGTGTACCTATAATAAGTATTCATCAAAAATTAATTAATTTAATTGCCTAGACAGTATGTGTTATTGTGATATTAAAATAGCATGTTGTTCATATTTTTGCTGCCATACTTAAATTGTACAGCTCATATTTATAACAAACAAAACACCAACTGATGCGTAAAATAAGCATTTGCTTTCATGCTGCTAGATGTATTTGTTGAAAGTGTAGTTTGAATATAATGGTTAAAAAAACGATATAATTTGTTGAATGTCATAAATTTATCACAGCAATTGAAACTGATAATGAAAAATCCTAATTGAAAAATCCTAGCTGACTTGTTATCCACATGTCAGCTAGGTCTCGTGCGCAAACTTGTTCTGGTAGTGGGTGAGGACAAACAGAACAACTATGTATATACCTACAGTACATAAAAACAAATTATATATTTCAGCAAATCAGTTGATGTTTTATAATTATAAGATGCATAGTATATAAATGAAAATATATAAAATAACTACCTCAGCTGGATAAAATGGAGCTTGCAGTGAAACAACAAGTGCAACTCCCAAATTTGAAATTATTAATAGTACTATAATGAGGATTTTGTTACAAGGTAATTTCTTGCTAGGAACTTTATTTTTTTTACTGTTTGAATCTAAAAACTGAACTGATTCCGGATTTAAAATGGTGTCGTCAATGTTATTCATTTCACTGCAAGTGTTGATTTCTTCGGTCACAGACTCCATATGTGGATATCAAGGAGTGGATATCGATCTTGTTAAATTAATGGTTCAAAGTTGTTTTTAACTTGTTTGGAAAATCATGTAACCGTCTATGACCCTGGCAATAACGAACAGAATTAAAGAAAGAGACAGGCAAAAATGAAAAACATATGTTTTTCATTTTTACGCATTGTTTACATTTTTAAGTTTCATGTGATCTTGGTTTATTTTACCTGTCAAGTTTAGTTGAATTAGCCAGTTTTGCTGCATTCCTCGAGCTTCGCAATGTTGCTCATGAATCTATTCCAGTCTATGTGATGTGTGTAAGCAAGAGATAAAAGAGGATGCGAGTGACGTAACAGTGGGCGTGGTCTTAAGTTGCACGCACGACGTCTGGGTTTCTTTGCAGATGAATATATTACTCCAACGGATATGTGACTAAAAAATTGACAACTCTTAAGTAGAGTTTCATGTAATTGGGAATTCGTTTTTAATAATTATAAATTTTCGAAATACATTTAATAATGGATTTTTAAAGAATTGAAAACATTTAGATTTTATTGTTTGTATATATATCATGCAATGACATGAATGCAAATGAAAATGGTACATGGGGATGAATTTTTCCCAGTGAAATGTATATAAAATCATTTCTTATTCTATCTAATATTTGTTACATGTAGGAAAATATTTCAAGGATTAATGAAACGTCCTTTGTGAAATGTTTAGTTTTTTTTTTTTTGCGTGGACCTTGAACATTGTTTACTATTATTCACAGCACTGCTGTATTTAGAAAGTACATATGTACGTCAGACATGTTGCTTTGTAATTTTACAGTTACATTATACACTACATACCATCGATGCAAATGTAATGTTCTATTTTAAATTAGATAATACAAATAAGTAAACTATCATTCAGAAATTTGATGAAGTAATTGATCCAGAAGCTGTGCCATTATGTAAAAGGCTAGTTGTTTCTCCAATTGTCCCATTTTCCAAGTGATTTGTCTTTTTCTGTACTGTTTTTCTTCTGCACAAGTAGATAATGGATATAACTGCCTGTGTAGTATGCAAGGAAGAATAGGTTAAAACTGGGTATAAAAGTTTATTATATAAGGTGAATTTTTGATCAAAGTTTCTTGACTTACCACAATTGCATGCAGTGAAAATAAAACCATTGTGGCATTACGATATCCAACCGAATCCAGTAATATTCCTCCTAGAGTTGGGCCCACACTTGCACTAAAGAACAGTAGTTAGATTTCTGATTAGTTGCATGTATTAGTGATGTATAAATTATTGGTCAATATGTAGGCTTACCCAAAAGCAAACGCTGTCAAGCATAAAGAAGATGCCATGCCATATGTTGATGTGTTATCTGGATAACCATTCTCTCTATATACAACAAAATAATTCTAGCTATGTATGCTGTTATACATGTTACTTGTATTACTTTAATACGTGTTAAATTATATACGTACATTGCTGATTGAATTGCACCAGCAAATGAACTCACTAATTCAGCACCTTGTCCTAAACCGTGCAATGCTAATGAAATTCCACACATCCAAAGTTTTCTAAAAATAAAAGTTAATTATAATAATTGGTAAACAAGCTACAATTAATTAGCTTCCTATAATCCTACATACGTTGAAAATGGTAAAAATGGTGCTGGACCAATTAGCAAGTAACACATGCAAATCAGAATGGCACCAATGGCATAAAATATTTCTGGTCGACCCTGCAAATTATTATATTTAGTTTAAGAATGTACATGAAAGTGTATATGTAAAAAAATACTGTTTTATCTGTGAGTCTCCCCCAAATGCAGCCAGTGAAGGCATAAATGCCTGCATTGATTGCAAGATATGCTCCAACTGTGACAGCTGATAAATTAAACTATGAATACAGAGAACAGAAACATTAATTCAAATGTGTATTTCGATTTTTATACGTATGGAAATAGTATAACCTGTCGAAGATGAGGTTCAATTGTTGCCAACATAAAGGCAATGCTACATGAACAACTTGCTACTGAAAATATTGCCAAAGAAACTGGAAATATTTTTAGGACAGCCAATGAACCTGCTCTAGCATCAGATGGCTTCCCTGTATATGCAGAGATTTTGAAATTATATATTATTCTTATACTTGTATCAAATACCATGATGTTGATTAAATTGAAATGCGTTGAATTTGACTCGCCATCTAACGGTGGTAATGCAAAGTATATGATGGTGGCAATAACGACGAGAAAGGCCCCTAAACTGAAGAATGGCAATCGAAAACCTCCAATCTGGAAACAAAAAATGTATCAAATATTATTATGAGCTTGGAGAATAATGGGGAAGTTTGATTTGTTTTATAACTTTACCTCAAACAAAGCACCTCCTATTGTGGGTCCACCAATTAGTCCAAGTCCAAAACACAATTCTAACAATGACTGCAAATTTGTTTGAATTAGAAGGAAGTAGAGTTTAGGAGCATGGAAGAAAGTACTCACAAATGTAGTTCCAATACTGTCTGGAAATTCTTGAGCAATTACCGTTGAGCTTGCAATAAAGAATGCTGTGCCTTTATTATGAATAAAATGTGATTAATATGAAGTTATGACATATAATTGCGTGGGATTTATATTTCTTCACCTCCCAAACTTTCCACTACACGTACGACTATTGAAAGTCCTATGAATGCGGTGTTAGTATATACTAAGTCCAAAAATCTGCGCGAAAATACAAATATATTACATTGTAAAAAGTTATGTTTGATTTGATAAAATATTAAATACCCGAATGAAATGCATGCACAGGCAACCACAAAAATGGCCGACTTCATCATGAAACCTACTCCTATGAATGATACCTACAAAAGTAAAAATGCATTAGCCTTACAATAAAGCCGATGATCACATAATTTAAGCAGAGTGTACTAATCACTTTACATATTTTCCATAAAATGGTGAAATGACGAGAGCCACCAACTCGTATGATGTGAACACAAATCCATATTGTGTGGCACTTGCACCTCTACTTTCAGCCTAAAAATCAACTACATTCATAACCATGTTTCTAAAATATATCAAAATATTACAACAATTTGGCAACAAAAAATGTATTGTTTTTGTACGAAAATTGAAGATTTAGCATTTCAATTCCTCTGTAAAATAATACCGAGAATGTATACTAACATAAACATTATTAAGTAATTAATATTGCAATAGTATTGGGAGGAACTTTGTTGCAAAAGAGCCTCGTTTATCAAAATAATAAATATATAAATATTCAGGTAAAATTAAATTTCCTGGAGTTACTAAAAATAAAAAGTATTTTTAGATGTTATATAATAGCATATTGTTTAAGGTTTTGCTGCCATTCTTGCAGCATATCTCATATTTATATAACAAAACACCAACTGATATTCTGGTTGACTATATATTTTAAACTGGTTTAGAAGGTCAGTTTACGAGATTTTGGTGATGTGACTGGAATATTGATTGATTGCAGCCACTGCTTTAAAACACCTAATCCCATTGCACTATCCATGTTTCTTACTCAAACGGGGAATACAATGTTATGTAACAACAGATTATATGGCACAACTACCTGTGCAAAGAAGCCATATTTTGTTTAGGTTCATTCAAACTGATAAATCAGATTTTAAGAAATTATAACTATTTTTATAATCTTGATTTCGGCCACTGTTAGGTATTTGAAAACATGTTTGAGGTTGCTCAAATAATGCTATACAAAAACCTGTTATCAATGTCAGATTGTGTGCACAAACTTGTTGCAAAGAGAATAAAGACAACAATTTAATGTTGTTAGTTGTGTGAAATCACGTACGATTTTTGATTATACATGAAAGCAAGTATATCTTTCAGCCCACCTTTTGGTGCTATTATAAGTATCAAATGTACAGTATACAAATAAAAGTAGTATATATGTTATTATCTATACCTCTGCTGGATAAAATGGAGCTTGCAGTGAAGCAACAAGTGCACATCCCAAATTTGAAATTATTAATAGTACTATGATGATGATTTTGTTACAAGATAATTTCTTGCTAGGAACTTTATCTTTACTGTTTGAATCTGAAAACTGAACTGATTCCGGGTTTAAAAGGACGTCGTCAATGTTATGATCAGTCTCACTGCAAGTGTTGATTTCTTCGGTAACAGGCTCCATATGTGGATATCGGGTTGTTTATAACTTATATATGGAAAGCATATAACTGTCTATGACCCTGGTAATAACAATAATAAATAACAGAATTAAAGAACGAAACAGCCTAATGTTTGTCATTGATACAATTTATTTATATTTTTAGTTGTAGCCTATATAATGGCAATTTATTTTACCTGTGAAATTTGGTTGAATTGGCCAGTTTTGTTGCCTTCCTTGAACTTCACAGTGTTCCTCATGAATTTAATCCAGTGAAGTGTGCAAGGAAAATATAAATGAAAGCGTGTGCGAGTGACGCAGCAGTGGGCGTGGTGTTATTGAATTGCATGACGTATGGGTTTTTTGCCGATGAATATTTTGAATTCACACCAACGGATATGTGACTAAGAAAGTAAACATCTCTAAGTTGAGTTTAATGTAATTGGGAATTCGTTTTTAATAATCATAGATTTTCGAAATAGGTACTATTCAAATGGATTTTTAAAGAAATTAAACCAAATGAAAAATGATGAAGTGGTCATTTCATGTGCACCTATTTTTTTTGCTAAATGAGGGAAATTACTTCAAGGATGTACATCCTTTGCGAAATGTTTTACTTTACTAGTACGGATCGACCTTGAAACTTGCTTAGTATTAACAAGAGGTATTAAGAACAGCCCCTAGCTGTTTTTTTTGTAGAAAATATGTCAGACATTTGGCCTTGTAGCTTTACAGTTACCCTACATGCATTATACAGTGTCCACCAAAAGTCTGGTCATTTCTTGAATAGCTATATTCGGCAAAAATTACATGATGTTTGAATAGGGGATTGAATAGGAAAGCAGGTAGGGCTATCCGAAAATCCCACTTCCGGTGACTTTGAACGTGACCTTCATGGGTTCTAAGTGCTATAACTTTTTAACTGTTCAAATCACAAGCATAGTTCAAATTTGAAAGTTGTGCAGGACCTTTTGATCATTGGTTGAAACGTTGTTTCAGTGTCGTTTGACATGCTAGCGAATTTACAGGAATTAATTCCCCTAATGGGAGCAGTAATGCCGAGTGCCTTGCAGGGAAGCAAAACATTAGTAGCCTATCACACCACAGCTGGAAATGGACATTATCTGTGTTAAATAAATGTTGTATACCCACACACGACATTCATTGGATCGCATAAGTTTTCATGCAATACGCGCATACAGCATGTATGCATTTATTTACATTATGTTGTACGGCAAACACATGCATGCTTTGAAATCATATCATAACATTGCAACGAAAGGTAATTACCATCCATTGAACTAATGTGCATTTCAACAAACAATTTCTGTAGCAGAACACAGATGCACGGTACAATGTGAATGCATACATGCAACTAATGTATGGCTTCCCTGCAAGGCACTCGGTATTACTGCTCCCATTGGGGGAACAAATTCCTGTAAATTCGCCAGCATGTCAAACGACACTGAAACCACGTTGAACCCACTGATCAAAAGTTGCTGAACAACTTTCAAGTTTGAACTACGCTTGTGATTCCAACAGTTAAAAAGATAGCACTTAGAAACCCACGAAGGCCATGTTCAAGGTCACCGGAAGTGAGATTTTTGGATGGCCCCTACCTGCTTTCCTATTCAACCCACTATTCAAAATTCATGTAACGTTTTCAGAATTACAGCTATTCAAAAAATGACCAGACTTTTACCCCACCCTGTATATTATTATTGCCGTATTTTTTACTGATGCAAATGAGGTGGGTAGTAAAATAATATGAACGTTGCTTTTCGCCGTTTTATCGACCTGTCACCAAATTGTAGCGTTTCAAGCCGCTAAGCTTTTTGTTTCGATTCGTTACTCGAGGATGAAATTCATGCATGTAGAAATATAATGTCTGGCGTAGTATCTCTTTCACAATCCCCTTGTTACACGTACGAGAAATAATCTATGCAACGCTCCCTATTCGTTTCTGTCAAGAAATCAGACTAATTTCAGTAGTTTGGCGAGTTGCGTAAACGCGTAAACCACATTGGAACCGTAATTATTTGTGATAAGCAATTAGTTTCAAGAATAGGAAGTTGTAAAACTGATATTTGAATGTTGATTTCAGGTGATTTAGCCACAGTACTATACTGCCATGGATTCGGAAGATCCAAAACCGAAGCGTTCCAACAGTATATTTGACAAAGACAGACTTCTAGGTAAGTTGTTGTAACTTATGAAATTATTTCAAATATGTAAAGGAGGATTACAGCTGTCTAATAGGTTGTTGTTGTTATTATTTAGCACATTCCAGTTGCGGTTCTGGTGCACAACTACTACAATCTGCTGGCCACATGTCCATGGCTGCAGGTTACTTGGCACCACCGTTCGCCCATCAAACCAATCTCGCTGCTCCTGCATCGTTCTCACTTTTCAACCGAACAACAGCACACAGCCTCCTTCCACATCCACTACCTCTTCCACTTCCCTTGCATCTTCCATTAGCCTACGCAAACGCAAACGCAGAACGGTCCAAAAAGTGCTCGGCTTTCTCCGCCGCGTCCCTGGCCACTTCCTCGTCGCGTACAGGTATACCGCCAATCATTACCTTTTGCTCAAAATGCGAATTGAAATGTTGAAATGCGTGCAATTTATTAGACGGAAGGCAGAAAAGTTTACGACGTTCACGACCGAAAAGGACGACAATCTCGGAACCGGCTCCGATCATCACGCCGATCATCTCGATCACCCCGCTCGCATCTAGTCCAAACTCCAGGTACACCCATTCCTTCCTCTTCTATCTAGTCCATCGTATTTCCCACTACTAATGCTACAGCATTTTCCTTATTTTAGGGATACCTTGGCACCACTCCACTTGCCAACGTGTTCGTCCACGTCCTCTTCGTCTCGTAAAGATGGGAAAGATCACTCCGCGGTTAACCTGGTCGGTAACTGCGGCGGGTTCAACGAGTCGTCCGATGACGTCTCCTCCACGCCATTGTCCTTGGTTACAAACGGAAGGTCACGTGATGATCGGCACGTTGAAGATGCCGAGGTACTCTTTATTAAATGTTCACTTGGGTCCTATTCTCGGTGCACGCGCGTGTTGGACCGATCCGCGTGTCGTGCCTCGATGTCAATAATGTACATGCAAATGTTACGCAGTGCTCGGATTTATCAAGTGGTGGGAAACAAATGTGCGGTGAAGAATCTAGTGATGGCATCAGCGACGTGAGCAGCGCACCCAGTGAAAACCCAACCAAGGTAACGACCGGTCATCGCAGACAACGCGCGCAGCTCACGCTAAAGCCAACGTGGCAAAATTCGGTTCTACAGGTAATATAACATCTTGCTAAGTATCCGTTTTATCTATTTGATAGAAACCTAAATTATTTGGAATTTTACACAGCCGCCAAAGGGGAAGAGTCGTACGAGCGATGTGACCGCTTCGATCACCGTCACTCCGATCGCAACGTCCTCGCCGCCGATGTCCGCACCCCTAAATCTCTCCGTCAGGTCTTCGTCGAGTGGAGATACCGATTTCCAATCGACACCATCTTCCACTTTAGGTACGTATTACTTTATTAAAAATGGGAATTTACTGTTATTAATTGATTCAATTGATCGTGCAGTTTCTTGGAGAGATTCGCGGCTGAATCGGAGGCCGAAGAATATTCAGGGTCTCGGTCCACCATCCAAAGATGATTTGCCGGATAAGAGGCAGAGGGTGAGTCGAGTCATGAATGCGAGGTATGAGAAACTGGAAATGCGAAAGGGCATTTTGCGTTTGCAGTTGGAACCCGTTGCGGCGCATTCCGCTTCTCAACCTTCCGCCGCTCATCAATCCGTACCGGGCCTGGATTTCGGCTACGAACACGATTGCTGGCCAGCACCTCAACTCGCTCACCTCCAGCAGGGATTCGACCGTTGCGCCGTATCCGTGTCCCCCTATCCGTCGCCAACAACTGTGATCACCGTCTCGGGCTCGGGACCCACCAAAGTCATTTCCGTTCTGCCGGCTTCCTCCTCGTCCTCCTCCAGAGGCTCTCGTGCAGACAGATCGCGCAAGGACGATGAGGCTTCCATCAGCCTCATCAAGACCAGCTACGGCAATGGCCCATCTGCCATGTCCCTAGGAAGGCGAGATTACCGGAGTGCCGTGGTGTCTTCTTCGCCTCCGTCCGGTAACTCGTGGATGAGCAACGGAGAGGTTGCGGCGGCTGATCACTTTTCTAAGACTTCTCCGCTGTCGGAGTCTTTGAGTGATGGCAGCTCGGCCAGTGACACCACTGACAATTCCGGTAGTTATCATCTTAGTTTTCATATTCCACTTGTTGTAATCCACATGTTTGTATAATATTTGTTTTTGTTTCTAATGCAAGCGTAGAATTGAGTACTACTATATGTAATTCCGAATATTCAATTGGTGAATTCCCAACGGTACGGTTACCCCAAAATTGCAGTTGCCGGTTTGTAACGATTTTGCGTGCAAAGTTGGTTTTAATATCCGAATGTTGTGCCGATGCGCGGGCAGAAACGAGATTAATTTTATGTTTACCGAAATTGCGCTCGACGAAGATGTTAACCGTTATACGCGGCACTCACTATTTTCTCTTCCGAGTCATTTGAAGCGCTGTAAATGAAATTTATTGATTTTGTCGGCAGCCTGGCAACCCTTTGCGAAAAGGCAAGCTTTACGCCGCACACGCCAAATATCAATACGTACTTCCAAGAAATCCCAGATACGACTACAGTACTGAACTTAGTTGTTTGTAGTTTAGATTTTTACCTGCAAAATATGCTGATTCCCAAAACTTGATAAGAAAACTAAGTAAGGGAAATGTGCCCGGTCATTAAAAATTGAAATTGTTCGAATTGGGGATTAGTGGGAAGATGATAGATTGAAGGAAAGTTGAATTTTTTATTTGTTTTCCAGAGTGCAGCAGCAATGAAGATTCTGAATCTGGTAGTTCGGACTCGGAGAGCACGCAGGGCCAGTCGTTGGAAGCCGGTTCATCGCGCAAGCGCGATCGTAAAGGCAACCACTGTACGCCAGCTATTGTCCGTTGCATTCACCTGTATCTGTATAATTATATTTCGACGTTAATTAACGATTGTCTTTGCAGCTGGATCGCAAAAACGGAGAAGGATTGTGATTTCTGACGAAAAGGAGCTTCGGATACCCATCGAACACGGGTGCGTTACGCGTCAATCAATATAAATAGGATTTTAATGTTGAATGACCGTGTTTAAAATTGACTTTTCACTTTTCAGGTGGAGACGTCAGACGAAAATCCGTACTTACAGTTTCAGCGGCGCGAGGGGAGAAGTCATCTACTTCGCGCCGTGCGGAAAGAAGTTGAAGACGTACCCCGAAGTTATCAGGGTCTGTCTGACTCTCTCCCATAACAATTCTATTCTAACTTATATAGCCTCTTATACATTCTCTCTTATTTATTGTGGTGCTTCATTGCAGTATTTGGACAAGCACGGCATCACCGACCTGATCCGGGAGAACTTCAGTTTCAGTGCCAAGCATAATATTGGTGAATTTCTAGATCCTCAAGAAGGTGGCAAAGTGAGCGACATTACGGTTCTTACCATTTGACCGCGTTGCAATTGATGTGTTACAATATGATTCTTTTTTGTGGCTTGTTTGAATCGGTCGATCAGTACGTGCTTATCGGTGAACACGAGGTGTTGGCTCGAATTGAGGAATACCGGGCATCGAAAGGAAGGAAGTATTACTATTATCAACCGGCCCAGCAGAAGAGCGATCAGCTGCGTGGCGAGAGACACCGCAAGAAGGAAGAGATGAAACATCAGATGAGGTTGGAAGAACAAGGTCGGTATAAATAGATACTCGGATGGTTGTTTGGGATATAGTATATTGAGAAAAGGCGTAATGAAATGTAGTTTCTAATTTTGCAGCTGCTGAATTGAGAAGGCAGAAGGAACATTTGCGTTTTCTCAAACAGCAGGAGAAGGTGGAACGGCAAGAGCAGATCCGCGCCGAGAAGGAGATGAGAACGCAGCAGTTGCTCGAGGTAATTTTTAAAGCAAATGGGAATACTGGTGGAATTTATTACATTACCCAATTTAGAAGCTGCCAATTGAAATGTTACATTAATTGATTTTGAAGGTACCTGCGTAGTGCAATTTTCAAAGTCCTTTATTTATTTACGTAATTTTATATCGACTGATGGATTCAATGGTCTTTAAATATCCAAGTAGTACATCAAACATGGGTTCTGTTGGAAATACAGTGGACCATCGGTTTACGAACATTTCGGTTTACGGACGTTTTTGCCCGGCAAAAAGCGTCTCGGTTTCCGTATAAAATTGTTTTCCCGAACTAGGAATTTGTCAACCCAAGGATTCTAAACACGAATTTCCGTTTGGTACAAATGTTCGCGAATTTGGAATGTAATCAATGTTTAGATGGAAATTATTATCCGCAAATGTAAGTATTTTGCAATGAGTATTTTGTTTGAATTTCGTGCGAACAAAATCAAGTACTCCCAAGACAAAATGTGTCTGCAGACTTCTGAGCACCCTGCAGAAACGTTTCTGCAGATTCGAAAAGAAATCTGCCGAATATATGTAGACTATAAGTTTCATTTCTATTTCATTATTACATTTTCTACAATTATATGAAGATAAAATTAAGTATGTTTGCGTAACTGTGGAAAATCGTATCTGCACAATTATTTCCGCAGAAATTATTCTGCAGAATTATTTTTGTGTTTCGGATTTGTGCAGAATCCTGCAGAACGTTTTGTCTTGGGAGCTGCAAGGCGTTTATTGATTAGATCTTTACATTGCTTTTGTATAAGATTTCACGCATGAAATTATACATACGATCATCTGGGGGTTTGTGAACCAATTAATTCATTTTACATTCATTTCTATGGAGAAAATAGTTTCAGTTTACGAAAAATTCGGTATCCGAACAGTATTTTGGAACGGATTGTGTTCGTAATCCGAGGGTTCACTGTATAAGCTACTTTTGTGTTATTTAGATAGTAAATTAATAACGCGGAGCTGTCTTTGGTGTTTCGCCCTAACAGTATAATTGTTGCAATAATTTGCTTGCTTGTTTGTTTGGAATGAACTCTGCTTAATGAAATTTTTTAAGGGATTGCGGATTGTAAAATTAGCTGGTGGTGTGCTAGTAGCGTATTATATGCGAATGCGCTTTTTTATTGCTGCCGCTACTTCATATAATATACGAATGCGCATTAATTAATTGATTGATTTGCGATGGCTTGCGGCTGATTTGCAATTTATTCTTTGCGGAATGTTAGATGTTTGTTACGTTTGTCATTATTTAGGAAAAAGAGCTTAAGAAGCAGAAAGCTGTTGAGCAGAGAGAACAGGTATGCATGCACAGTGATTAATAAATGAAATTGGCATCTTGACACTGGAATCATTTCAGCTGCGCTATATGTAATTCCTACTTCAACAAATATAACTCTGCTCTGTGGGAAGCTGACTACTGGGCATGGTTTAAAAATATACTAACCGTTGAAATGATGCATTTTGCTGCTGTATACTTTTATTTCTTACCTGTTCTAACATAACTATCCTGGATTCAATTCCCATATGAAAGGTATGTGATTTGGTTGATAGGAATTGCAGAAGCGTAGGGAGTTGCTGATGATGATTGATTTGGTAAGGTTATCATTCTGGATTTGATTTCGATAGATTGTTGTAACCATTTTTTCTACGCTAATATTACGTCTTGGTTCGTTTGCCAGGAACGGGAACGTCGACGACAGCATATGATCTTAGTCAAGGCTTTGGAAGTTAGGAAGAAGCAGGAGGTATTTTTCTGAGCACTGAAACAATAGCTGGAAAACTGTGAAACAGATTTGAAATTGGTTTCATGTGTTCTTAGGAAAGGGAACGTTTAAAGGAGGAGAAGAACACGGAAAAGAGATTGATCAAGGAAAAGAAATTGGTAATGACCAGTATCATCACACTCATGGTTTTGCTACAGTGTTCCTCTTTAAGGTGGCATCAGAATTTTATCGGAGGGTAGATGTCTAGGTCGAGAGTATTTTGCGTTTGTGAACATGGTGATAACGTTAAATGAGCACTGCTAAAAGCCAGAAAACACAATTAACACCAATAAATTAGACATAATAGTTCAAAACGCGGCCTTTTATTTGAGTTTTTGTTTGTCTCTGTGCTTTTATAGAAACTTCGCAAATATTGGCAACTTTTTGCTATTTCAACTGCAGTACGGAACCCTTTGTAAAATTTCTGGACAACATAACCTAAGTGTCTAGATATATGAATTTTCTACATGTTATCCTGCACAGCACTGCGTGGCCGGATTTTTGATGTCTTTAATAGTTTTTGAGTTATGAGTGAAAAACGATTTTCCGAAATTGTCAACAAAAATGATTTGTCACGCATTACTCAAAAACTATTAACAATATCAAAATTCCGTTTTCACAGCGCTGTGCGGAATAGCATGTAGAAAATTCATA
>JAQIWR010001259.1:0-14450 GCA_034695945.1 Glomeris hexasticha
GTATAAAAACTGCTTTCGAATGCTTCAAAATAAACTAAGGATAGGATCATATTAGTTGTTTACAATTTTGTAAAAGCCATAAAATTTCAATGTTGAGGTTTTCTGATAATAAATATCGTTACTTTTCATGTTTGTTATTTTTTCCCAGGCCTTGCACAAAAACAGCTGTTATAATAACTCTAACATTTCAAAACAGTTGCAAAGATGGGTTTCCGGATTCTTCACATAATCAATATACACATATAGAAAATTCCTTAATTTTCACCTAAGCCTGTCAATATAATTATAATAAATCATGATGCATAACTTTGGCATTTTTTTCTAAGAGTTTAGCGAAAAACACACTCTTAAAAACTTTTACATAATGTTTGCCAACACTTGAAGGTATTTATAGTGAAAATCCTAAATGAAAAAAAAGGGCCCCACACGCCATTTTCTAGGGTACCCCAAAATGGACAATTGTGTTAATTGTGTAAAAACTATTTGCTGTATTTTAAATCTGTTGACATTTCTGAATTCAGCACACAAAACAGTGTTTGGAGTCATATTTTCATATTTTTAGATTAATTACTAACTAAGATATCGAGGATTTTAGTGTAGTTTTAACGTGCCGAGAAAAAAAATGTTAAAAATTTAAATATTTATAACTCTGTAACGACTAGCGCAATAAAGGTCAGATTTTAGCGAAGTACTATTATTGTTATGCTCTATTCAATATAAAATCACCAAAGGAATCTGAGAGGGTGTGGTGAACAATGCCATTTATTTTGGTTGATCTGATGTGGAATGACCCGGTTGTGAATTTTTTCGGCTGCAGGGATGTTGAGCAATTGCTATTCAAAGATATCGGCACGTTAACCGCATACGCCTATTGGTCTACTGGTTAACCATCCATCGTTTAAGCCACGCCCACTGCCGGGCACGTTCATAATCTCTCTGTTTGCTGTTCTCGGTGAAGGAAAACTCCTATGAAATTGAAATACAATTATAGTTGGACATCTGGTCAACAGTTGGCAATGCAACAATTGCACTACGTTATATAACGTTTGGCACCTCAAATGGGCGGAGCTTAAAAATTGTGCTGAGATTGCTGACAACTTTTTTAAACAATTTACAATTGAAATCTGACTTCACCAATATTTTTTCCACCATGTTTTCCATGTTTGATTAGATTTTTAGGGTACTATGTTAGGAATTTAAATGGTGACAGTTCTCCTTTAAAGACCATGCATTTCCGGACATAGGTACATTAATTGGTGAAATCAAGGATGTGTATGGTGAAATTACGTCAAATTTATCCACCCTATACACCTTTAAAGTTTGTAACATGGTTGCAGTTACACCCTGTATACATTTTACAAAATTACTACATGCATACCATATGGAGTACTGGATTTCTAGTTTGTACAAACTAGAAATCCAGTCCATATATGGTCCAGATGTACCAGATCTGCTAGTCAGTCATATCTGAAACATGCCGTCAGATCTGTTCCTAAATCGGGTAATACATATGATATCACCTGGGATTGCAACAGATCTGTTTCAATACCCCTACATCAAGAAACAAATATCATAATCAGTTCAATCTGTCTGCACGGACCAATCACGTTCGTTTATGTGCCAGAACTTCCCTTCGTGGAACGAGGGGAGAGCTTGCCACCCCCTCAGATCCCCATTCCATTCAGCTTCACGTTCCACCCATGTTAAAGGATACTAGCATTCCCTCCCCATACACAACCGGCTTCCAACCTCCTTGGTTATTAGCCCCCATACACTTAGATTAAGGAATTTGTAATCCTCCTATCACTTTACACGTTTAGATTTTAAGGTTGAAGATCGATCGTTGCATGGTGGCGCCACCAAGTGGGCAGAATGTACATCTAAGTGACAAACGTTCCCATTTTATGCAATATTGCTGTAAATAAAGTTGGTCATGCAAAATCACAAAGTAAATTGTAGCCAATACTGGATGAGTTGGCCTTTCCAACACTGCAAACCAGACATTTGTACGAGTAATGGTTGTGTGTAGAAAAATTGTCAAATATGAGCACCCAATTTGTACTTCAGAAACTACTGTGATCAAAGCTGGATAGCTACATGCTTGACATTTTTTGTGAATTTAGAATGCTATAATATCTTCATCGACTTGAAGAGAGATTATAAAGTATATTGAAAATGTTTTGGAAACAAATTGCCATAGCCCAAAATTGACATTTTTATTGTAAAATAAAATAATTCAAATTTTGTTTTTAAAATACATCTTCAAGTTGACGAAGCTTTCATGGCATTTTAAGTTCACTAAAGTTTCCAAGCCTGTAGTTATTAAACTTTGGTAACAGTAGTTTCTGATCAGAAATTTGGGTGCCCATATTTGCCACATTTTCTGCAAACGGCCATTACTCCTCCAGATGTTGGGTTTGCAGCAGTAGAAAGACCAACTCTTCCAGTATAAAATGCAATTTAATCTGTTATTTTGCATGACCAACTGCACACATGAATGTTTCATGACGTGTGGTGAAAGCTTGGCATGAAGATGTACATCCTACCCACTTGGTGGCGCTGCCGTGCAACGATCTTCACCCTTAAAACCGAGAGTGTATGCATGGAGTACATGTTTTATATGTGCAAGTATACATATTTTAACATTGTATTACCTATACAATAATTTATTGATGCGCTTTCACCCCTTTTCTTTGGCCCTGATCGATTATACACGGTTTCTATATCGGAATTTGGAGTATAGGTGCTGTGTCGGGTCAAGTTTGCAAAAGATTGCATAGCTTGTGCTAAAACATGCAAAGCCGAATCCAATTCCATTACTGAGCATAGTGGCCCTGACCTGCACAGTATTTTTTTCTTCTTCTTATATTTTCCCCTTGCAAAAATGAATAGATGGGAGCTGCATGCATGACGGCATTATGACAAAGGCAAGTGAAGCCATCGGCCATTAAACTTCACTTCAAACCCACACTTCACACATTATATACTTTTTTCCATGTTATTACACATGCATATTGTATCATTGCAACCTAATTTTTGAGCGACTTATTATGTATATGTATGTATGCGATCAAAGTCTATGTGCCTCAATTCCCATGTCACACCATGTGCATGTGTGTGAATTTGGATGACAACTCGATTTTGGAAATTTTTAAACGACGTTTCTTCAGCACTTTTGACAGGCAATTCAGCCTTATACTGACTGAGTGATGTAAGTAAGTCACGGAACGGCATCATAAAGGCAAAATATACATGTAATATGGTTCCCAGCAGCAACTCCCTTTTACTTTATTACCATGGGAGCCACATAATATTTTGCTATACATGCATGGGCATGTACACGTATATATCACACTTTATAACTTGTATCCTAGGTTGAATTATTGTCATACACTGAAAAGTTTGTCCCATAAACGACTGACTAAAATTGCATACATGTAGTTATAAATTAATGAATTTCCCATTATTGCATGCATAAACAACATCAGTTCATGTTTAGAGAAATCAGAAATACAAAGAGTTTCTTTTGACTGATTCGTGGAATCAGACAGCATGAGTAGCAAGTACTTGTTAAATTAATATAATGCTTACTTAATTTAATGGATGGTATAGTCAGAATACAAAGTGTCTATTGATATTGTATAGATTTATTTGACCATTTGCCCTCTTTATGCTTCAACCTTTATGTGGCACTGCACACCTCATATTACCCATATCACATATTTTCTTTTTTCCTAGGTGGATGGAAATCCAACAAGAGTATCAGAAGACAATCTATACTGTAAGTATACTATCAATATTTGCCACGTGACTCTTGTGGATATATTTGTTGTAAATTGAGGAAAAATGACGATTCAAATGACAAATTTGCTGAACTTCTTGATGGAAGCTATAGACTAAAAAAGACAAAAATAAATACGTTTGGAATTATTACATATAGGGGAGAGCGGGGACGGGCAGTGCGCACCAATCGACCTAGAATGAAAACTAAACTTTCAAAAATCGCGAAATTTAAATGTGTGTAGGCAGTTAAAGGTGAACTGACACGGTTTTGTAAGGTACCCTGATACTTAAACTACTTGCAGGAAAGTCATGAAGAAAGCAAGTGGTGCAACAAAATGTCTGTGAAAATTAGTAAAAAAAAAAGTTATTAGACGTCAAAGTTTGACCGTAGGTTTGTCAAGGCTCTTATAATTGATGCTCCCCTGGCTTTCTGGATAGGGGCCATCGAGTAAGGACGTCTAAACGCTCTTACGCAGGCAAACTTTGACGGCTAATAACTTTTTTTACTAATTTCCACAGACATTTTGTTGCACCACTTGCTTTCTTCATGACTTTTCTTCTAGTTTAAGTTTCAGGGTATCTTACCAAACCGTGTCAGTTCAAAGGAAATATAGGAATACTTGACAGCCTGACATCTCTGTATGTATTAATGTAAAAGGTTAACCAATTATTGACAGGATACATTTTGTTGTAGAAATCCCTCTGCCCAACGAACAAGCTCGTTTAGACATCATGAAGATCCACGCCGCACCTATAACGAAACACGGAGAAATAGGTCAGTTGTAATTAATAAGGAGAAATAATTTGTGAGATAAAGGATCGAAATTTCATTGAATATCAATCGAGGTTCTTTAGATATACTTAATAGCCATGCTGTAATGGCATTTCACAATTTAAACTTTGCATCTTAGACTACGAGGCCATCGTGAAGTTGTCCGATGGGTTCAACGGAGCCGATTTACGTAACGTTTGCACCGAAGCAGGTTATTACCTTGCAAAGTATACTGTTCTCAAGTGAGTTTGGCTTTTATAAATATTAATATTTGACTTTAGGGATGTTTGCGATCCGCGCCGACCGCGAGTACGTGGTCGAGGAAGACTTCATGAAGGCCGTGAGGAAAGTCGCGGACAACAAGAAATTAGAATCTAAGTTGGATTACAAGCCCGTTTGATGATAATAAATACGGCATCTCTTTTTTTGGCACATGCTGTAGTCCTGCAATTTCAATATGTTAACGAATAAATACAGCGTTCAACTGGGTTTACGATCATTTTATAAAATGTGATTTACAATGACCGGCAACTGGTTTAAGGATACGAATGAAGGAAAATGATAAAGTGGCACTTCATTTCCAACGTTTTAGTTTTTAAACTATCATTTCAAGTTCCCGAGCGTATTCAATGGTCCTTGCGGCCAATTCAAACGATGGGATCGTGTCGGTGGTCTTGGTTGGCTCGGGGTTGAAGTGGAAACTTTTATCTGACTTCTTTAACAGCCATTGTCGCTAAACCGCAAAAATACGTATTATTATTATTAAATAACATCATTGCCATAAATCCATAAATAAGGAGTCTACTGAAAACGTTTTCCAGGATTTTCATGATGAGATCATTTATACAAAAATATCATGACCTTATAACCGACCTGATTCGTATTTAAAAGGTGTAACGATTCACCCAATAGATTTGAACATCTTTTTAAAAACTGTAGTTAATAATTATTTAAAACATTGTGTATTTCACACAAAATTAGTATTAAAATCACATTTTTTCCCATTCTGTCAACATGAATTTGTAAATTTTTCTAACTGCCTAAGATTTTCAGCAATATTCCTGTCATCAACAGCTGTATGTAACACCTTGGGAACACTAAAAATACATTTTCACTGTTCTAAAACATGTAAATTTAACAAAAATTCACGACTTTCCAGGATTTTCAGGAGGGTTTTTGAAAAATCGTGACTTTTTCAGGAATTTCATGACGGTAGACAGACACCCTGAAAAGTTGTGTGACTTGAAATTAGTCATGGAAATCGTGGAATGTAATTGAATTTTTAAGTTTTATTCGTAATTAAAAACCAAAGATCTATAATTTACCAAATTCAGATTTATTTATTAATTTCTGTAATATACGGTTAAATTATAATAAAAATTATGTGCAGTACAATTGCAAACAATATGAGATTCACATGAATATTTTGTTAAACTAAGACTGGGAAGAATTAACCCGTTAACTGCCATGATACCCATTTGGGGATCAAAATGTATAAAAGCCAATATTTTCGTGCGGCTAAATTTTTGCGGAAACCCAATCATGTGACCTTTTGCGGAGGCTTTATTTTCGCAATGGCGACATTTATTTTCGATTCTTCGAAATAGAGCAAATACATTTCACGGTGGTGCTTTTATTTTCGCGGAAAACTGCTTGTCAGCGAATATAGCGAAAATAAAACCACCGTGAAAATTACCACTTTTAAAGTATTAACCTTGTAAATGCCGAATACAGTATTTTTACATAGATCTCATGTTCTCCAGGAAAAGTCATGGAATTTTACATTATAAATCATCCTGGAAATCCTGGGAAAGTAATGGAATTTAATATATTCAACACCCAAGAATAACAAATTGTTACGTATTTCACAATTGACAGATTCGTTTTGCCTTTCCATGTCACCTGAAATACGTTTCTAGTACTTAAATGGTATTTAAATGCCACAGATTTTTACTGCAATTTAATCCTGAAAAGAAAGTTCACAAGTGAAGTTACCGCTTTGCAATATTCCTTCGCTTGCTCCTCCGTCTGAAAGAACAGCATCTTAGTTGCATCTTTCACGCCTAATTTTTTATAAGCCCTTTCAATGCAGATTGCTATCTCATCCCTGTCATTCAAATGAAAACCACCAATTAAATGAATTACCAAACCACTAAAGTAAAATCAAACTCGTACCGGATTGTGTCCAGAAGAATATCGATGAAATAATTGAAGCTTTCCGCTGGCACACTTCTTTTAGCTAAGAAAATCTGCAAACATTCTTCGTATTACTACGTTTAATTCCAGGGGTTAAAGTGGACCAGTGAAAATTACAAATTATTACTTTGTTATAATTCCCTTCCATCACGTACTGCTCCATCGCCAACGCGTGCTTCACGTAAACATTGGCGAGAACCTCGTTAATAGGCAACAATTCCAGCTCCTGTAAAATGTTAAAATACACAATTTCATATTAATTACTATACTCTATCCAGAGTTTAGTTGATAAAAAACGCCCCGCCTCTCTTTTAAGACCTACATTGTTATTGGTTTGTGTGTGGCTAATGAGATTAGGGCACCGCCCACAGCTGGCCAAAAACTAATAACTATGTATTCCTTAAAAGAGAGGCGGGGCGTTTTTTATCAACTAAACTCTGGATAGAGTATAGGTAAGTTTATATTGTAATGAACAATTACAGTGTGAAACTCGGCGACTCTATTTTGAGCTAAAAGACACAGTAGATTTAAGCCTAACAGCTGATATTTCAACGCAGAATCCATCAACTGATCCCTATAAAAATAGGAAAATTAATCGTTAAAAATATAATATATTGTTTATAGATTTCTAAGTTAATTTCCCTACTTGTAATCCATGTAATAGTACTTCAATTGGGCCATGTAACGTTCAAACGAAGGTATTTGCTTCATTTTTATGCTCCACAAAGCCCCAATTTCGAGAGTATCACCTACATAAAAACATATTTTTGGTTAATATTGCTGCTGCAACCACAACTTTAACAGGTTTTTAACTAATATAAATCACAACTGACGTGCTATTAGTAGTTCTTGTTGAGATGCGGCGATTCCACTCGTGGGAAGAAACGTCAAATGTGTTAGGGCGACCTGAAAATTACGTAATATTTTAAATATTTCACGCAAAATTAGACCCATTTCGCGTTTATAATGTATTCCCAACCTTCAACTTCGCTAACATGTCTCCGCATTTCTTCAAATTCGTCTGTTTCTGGTTCCATTCTTGTTGGAGAGCTTTGAAATTCCTCGCAACCTCTTCCAAAGTCGCCATCTTTTCTCTATTTCCCGCAAAGTCATTTTCATCAGGTCGTTGAACGGCGGGACATACTCGAATTCCAAACTCCACGGCGAAACCACGCCCTTTGTCTCGTTTCTATTCGACAATTCCCTAAACGGGCGGAGCCACGACAAATTTACCTAATCGTGATAGCGGATCAGCGTAGACCACGCCTTATAGGCGGGGCTTCGCCGTGATACCTAATAAGATGTTGTAGCCTATCCAGATAAGTCAAATGCCATGGCAGTGGCGGCATCTAGCGTCCGGTGTAATCAACTTAGAATGGAGCGCGCAAAATTTTTCATATTTATTAGGAAAATCACGGATTAGATTGATAGTCGAAGTTCTACGCAAGTTTTAACGGTATTTTATCACGGACGACGTTTATTCATATTAATTATGTATAACCAAAATTTATTGTGATCAAATTTTTTTCATCGTTAAGTACATCGGGCGCTAGATGGCACCACGTCCGCGTTTCCGCTAGTTTCCGCGAGTTTCCGCATCTTCTACGGTACAGCCCTATAGGTACAGCAATGAACCAACTGAAATTTGAACGCCATTACGGTCCAATAGAAAAGCACAGAGTGAGCACCGAAATGGCGGCGACCACAAACTGATTAACTCGTAGTGCAGTGCTTATAGTTGACCATACTCACTACATAGAGGGCCTTGTTCAACGTAATCGGTACCGGTATTTTTGCGCAGTATCGGTTGTATCGATCGGATTATCGAGATGCGGGGAAGAAAAATGTCGGGAGGAGAACGTCAGCGGATTTATTGAGCGTGAACATTTGTTTAATTTAAATGCCCATCCCCGTTTGACTCGATCGTTCGGCTTGTTTACCCCTTTCGAAATCCGAACAACAAATATCGGTATGAAAATTGCGTGAGAATCGACGAAAGATATGGCAAGGCAACCTGTGATTTTAAATGTTTATGACATGGTAAGTATATATATCTTCCTTCCTAAATGTCATATTTTATTTCATTAATAATTATTAAAAATTACTGTTTTATATCACATTTTTGCCAGTATTGGATCAACGAATATACGTCATCCATAGGCTTGGGTGTTTTTCACTCCGGAGTTGAGGTTTATGGCGCAGGTTTGGTTTTAAAATTACAACAAAATATATATATATATATATCGAAAATAATTAACGATTTGAATAACAAAAAATAATATTTGTTTTCAGAATATGCTTACGGTGGCCATCCTTTCCCATTTTCGGGTATTTTTGAAATAGCTCCACGAGATGCTGAAGATTTAGGAGAACAGTTTAAATTCAAGTATATATTAATTAATTGTATCATTTCCATAATTGGGATGGTTATGATGATGATCGAGCAACATTGGTGTTAAAATTGTGCATTGCAGTCACATATTGCAGTATTATTTCATCACTGTGACGTCATCACGCTGAACTGTTTTAGTAAAATAAAATTAAAGAAAAACCTACAAAAATTAAAATGTTCAAAAAACATTTTGATGAGAAATTATTAATTGCATACAGTTCTATCTCAATAGTTAAAATTATTATTTATGGAGTTTTAATTTTAAAGGAATGATGAAAAACTACTTACCCCAATATGCAGTTGAATATTTCTAAATAATCTACAGTGTTATAAAATAATAAATGTAATATCACTCACCAGTGAAACTTGCTTCATCTTTCCTGATTTCCATGAAACTTGTTGAAATTTGAAGGAGTATTTTACATTTTAGTCGTTTTTTTACAAACAGGCAATCGGTGCACATAGGATACACGGACTTCACGGAAGACGATGCCAACAGGATAGTGACAGAACTGGGGAAGGACTTTCGCGGTGACAAGTACCACCTGATGAACAAGAACTGCAATCATTTTTCAGGCTCCCTTACACAAGTGATTAAATACAATACAATATGAAACACAGTAAAATCCCATCGCTGGCGGAGTAATCAATAAATCACAAGTTACTACCGTGAAGCAAATTATTTAAAGATGACATAATGTAACTTAAAGGTGAACTGACACGGTTTTGTAAGGTACCCTGAAACTTTAACTACTACCTGAAGAAAAGTCACGAAGAAAGCAAGTGGTGCAACAAAAATGTCTGTGAAAATTAGTAAAAAAAAGTTATTAGATGTCAAAGTTTTACCGCATTTTTATCGAGACCTTATAATTGATGATCCCCTATCCAGAAAGCCAGGGGAGCATCAATTATAAGAGTCTCGACAAACCTACGGTCAAACTTTGACGTCTAATAACTTTTTTTACTAATTTTCACAGAAATTTTGTTGCACCACTTGCTTTCTTTGTGACTTTTCTTCAGGTAGTTAGTTTCAGGGTACCTTACAAAACCGTGTCAGTTCACCTTTAAATTTTTAACGAATATTATGAGTTATAGTAGCTGAACAAAACACAATTTGAATCGATCTAATCAGAAGCAAAATTAAGACTTGATTTATTAGAATCAATTACGTCATTTCACCCGGTGTAAGTTCAAAGTACTACTTTTCCTGCATTCACAGGTTCAAATTGATTTTATAATAAGCCATACAATACAATACGTATTCAGACAATTAACAACAAATTAGTCTAACTAGTTAATTAAGACCCACGGCTGTTACTGCGTCCACCATCTCGTCAACCCGTTTTAAAAATTCGTAAACCACGCTAACATAACTGTTTAACTTTTCTTTCTGTTTAATCTTGGAATTTTCACTACATATAAAGGTACAGTGAAACCTGTGAATAACGGAAATCCGCAGGACATGACAATATTTCCATTACGAACAGGTTTCCGCTATAATCAGCGATTTTATGAATTAATTTTGCAAATGGCTTCCAAGGGACTCAAAAACTTTTGTTTCAGCCATGTTTCCACTTCTCACAGGTTCCGGTATTGACAGTTTTTACTGTACTTTCTTGATAAAATTGAAATAATGTACATAGATTCCACTACCGGCAACTTTTTTTACCGTGTTTCACGCATCCGTAGTTTAAATATGAGGACAATATTTTCTTTCACCTTCACTGGATTTTAAAATTTATGATTGATTGGTTGGTTGTTATTTTACTATTTTACAGATATTATGTGGGAAGGAAATACCTACATGGGTGAATAGGTTGGCGTACTTCAGTTCATGCGTGCCGTTTCTTCAAAGATGTTTGCCGAGGGAATGGCTAACTCCGGTCGCCCTTCAAGCTTCCATCAAAGATTTACCAGAGAATCAAGAGGGTTTACTTTGATCTCCCTCCAATTAATCTCTGATAAATCGAAAAAGAAACTTGTACAATTACACACCGCATTTTTTGAATGAGTTAAGTCCGCGTCCGATCGTTCGTTCGCGTACATGAAACACGAGTGGCAATTTCTAATTAACAATCAAATTAACTAACTGAATTACCAGAAGAAAATTACAATTACCTGCACCTGTATTTGCTCATTAATACATTTTAGAAAAAGGCTAAAAAAAATTCCCTCCTAAATCACTTATAACGCGAACTCCTATTAACACGATGCAGTTAGATTTTGTATTTCGTCTCTCGAATCTTGAACTAAGCAATCGCATAAAAACATTTAGATGATTTTAGAAAAGCAGTTTTAGCATCACATGATGCGTCAGAAAATTCAGGGTCTCAATCGGTACAGAAAATATTAAAAATTGATGTAAAAAGAATTTAATGAGCAATTTCTTTATTATAATCTTAATTGATATGTCTGAATGTAACTCGATTAATAATTTGGAATATTTATCCTTTTTAACCGCAAAGTCTCTTGATGATGTGACACGCCGCGTTTCGGATAAATTTTCCAAATTATTAATCGATCGATTAACTCACAAGACAACTTAACATTAATGTGTTAATCACTGTTTTCATGCATAATATTACCAAAAAAGAACACGCCAATTAATACAATTAATATATAAAATCCAAGTTTTGGAGATAAACAATTCGGTTTAAAATAGTAATTACGAGAATTAAATTTTAAAGGCTTACTAATTCATACTTCTTTTCTGTTTTTCCCAATGCAATTTTTAATTGTGAAATTAGTTGTGTAACTTTAGAAGAATTTTGTACATCTATACAATAATCCTTAAATGATTTCAATTACGGTATTATTTATCGCGTGTACATTATAGCGAAAATTGTATAATCACTGTATTTATTCCGCATGAACGTGAAATTCAAATTAAATTTTACCAAAATTCAACTGGTTTTATACAGATAGACCACCTAAAAAATAAACCACAATGTAACATCATGCAATTTTGTTCGTAATTAACTTATAAACGTTTTGTACAGCGGTTTTTTGTAAACGTCGAAAACATTACCGTGTGCCAACTATGTACAATTTACCTAACCACATAATATTATGTTGAGAAATAAACGGTGGCAACTTAATTATTGAATTCCCACTGTGTTATTTTACCATTTCACCATCTCACCATCAGTTTATCGCCGTCTTCGACCGCAAAATATCCCAGCTCTCGGTAATCGTTGTCGATCTGATGTTCGTAAGATAAATTCTGTAATTGCAGTAGTTTAAAAATGTGTTTAATATTACAGTCAAGGGAATAATAATTTAAATGACAAATTAAAATACTTGTATGTCACCTTCTGTTCGCAAACGTAGGATAGATTTAGTTGGAACGCGTCGCACGGCGGCTTCAGTAATTTGTGCAGAAATCCTTTCAACTTCTGAACGGAGATGGACTTTGGTAGTTTCTTGTTAATTGGCGGTGAATTAGTTACCATGCAATTGTAAATAAGTAGAGCTGGTAACATGTTAAGAAAGCATTTCCAAAAAATCAAAAAAATAACAAATTCACGCGTTATAATAATACGATAACAGGATACAGATCAAGTTGCTTTTCAGGTTTCTTGGCTTTATTATAGTTTCACCTTTTTCTGGTGGTCCATACTCTATAATTGGAAAAAATTGTATCATTTTGATATTAGACAACACTGCATTTTTAAATCCATCATAAGGTGTTAGATTGAAATGTGTTTGAAACAAAAAGATGTTCAGGTTTACTAGTTTATTGGTATTATTTTGGTATTATTCGTTTTCGAAATGAAATTACCATTAGTTTCCCTATAGTTTTATGCAAAATAGTAAAGCAGGGTGTCTACTAAACTTTCATTTCAAGATTCCAGGATATATTTCCACTATTTCGAAGGATATCTATAACATATTTTCCAGGACACAAAATCATATTAATCATATTAATCCCTTAAAAACTGATAAATAAGTGGAGTGAACGATGGAATTTAAAATTAGAACACAGAAATAAATAAACAAAATTATGTAAAGTGTCAAAAATGATATCATACATTTTCCATGATTAAGAAAAAAATTCCAGGTTTTCAAGGATTTCCAGTAAATCGGTAGACACCCTGTAAACCGTTTCTATAATCCATGTATAATAATAATAAACACAGTTTTCACCGTTTTCGTGGTAATTTTAAAAGAAAATCCTATTTCAAATTTAAATTAATTTAAGCATCGGCCAAAGTTTTCACTTACAATTTGGGTGTTGTGATGTATTTTATCTATTTTGTATAGTATATACAGGGTGATTCATTGCAGTCCGACCCCCCCTTTTATTTTCAACAGGATTGGATTTAAAATTTTGGATTTTTTATATGTGTATATGGATCTCACAAAGAATCCAGGACCCAACTTTCGCTGACCTTGACGAAGTTCTTCAAGGTCATTAAGTGTCTATCTTTGCAACGGATTGCGATAGGACCCTAGTGTAAATTACAAAGTTGAAGCACACAGTGTATTGAGGGGATTCCTGCAGAAATGCTATGAGCACAACCTGCACAGACTGTCAGTGAATGATGGAACATGTAACCAATGATTTGATGTAACATAATCAAAAACTGTTGATTGTGTCTTTGCATTGTGTATACATTTTGTTTCATTTGAATTTACTCTACTTTCAGTTTTAAACAAACTAACACTGGTTACACCGTATTTACTCAAATGTGCACATGTAGTGTAAATAATTTCTGCAGAAAATGTCCAACTTACATAAAACCTTGATTAAACCAGCATTTTAATTAGCAAGAGGCAATGAACATGTATTCACCACAGGCTAACCCTGTCTGTGGGTTTACCTGTGTAACCAATAACTATTTCAAAAAGTCATAGTAATTCGTACAATGTTCGGAAAATTACGAAACTTGGTACTTGTACTAAATACAATGTGTGCTTCAACTTTGTAATTTACACTATGGTCCTAACGCAACCCGTTGCGAAGATAGACACTCAATGACCTTGAAGGAGTTCGTCAAGGTCAGCGAAAGTTGGGTCCTGGATTCGTCGTGAGATCCATATACACACATAAGAAATCCAAAATTTTAAATCCAATCCTGCGGAAAATAAAAAGGGGGGTCGAACCTCAATGACTCACCCTGTATACATAAAAATATTTCCAACTAACCAACCCTACTTTACAACTACAGTATATTTCATTTTCTGTCATCATTTTTATGTTCAAAATTACTGTACCTGTTTGGTTGCAATACAGGGTGGATGAAAAGTCTGGTTCAACCGCCTCAAACTTGCTAACAAGACCAAATATTGGAATTCTGTTAATGG
>JAQIWR010001260.1:0-14447 GCA_034695945.1 Glomeris hexasticha
GACTGTATTTGACAGACGTTGCATCACCATTTCACCACTTTCATAGGTTTTAACAGAACTCATTTTCCTTCTCTGATGCTTGCATGCACACCTCTCAAGCTATTTGTAGACGAAGATCGGAGAAGCTCACAATAAGGCTTTTTTATAGATGATGATCGTTGTAGTGCACCTTTCCTGCTTTTTAATTGCGGATTTGGGCATGGCAAGGCAGAGTGGGGAGGGGCAGATAAGGAGCGCACAGGTAACGAAGCTCATGCCATCAGTTGCCACACCTGAACCAAAGTATCTAACTCCTTGCTGTAAGCGCCATGAAAGACTGTTCCGAATGTGACGTCACGCAGACGAGTCAACACATTTTAGGGGCCAGGGTTTGATGCACCTGTGTGCATGGCTATGCTGTTCATGTGACGCTGCCAGCCCGCACGCAGGTGCATCAAACCCCGACCCCTAAAATGTGTTGACTCGTCTGTGTGATGTCACATTCAGCACAGTCTTTCATGGCGCTTACTGTAGTTGTCATACATATCTATGAGTAACACCATACAGTATGTCAGGCAACAACATTCTGTTGATCCATCTGAAATGCCACTGTAATGTGAAAACTATAACCGACTCATAATGTTGAAAAGTCACCAAATTAGATAGCTCTTAAAACCCTAACCTGACCTTCTTTTACCACATAACTTGACAACCCCGAGCCCCCATACCACTTATCAACCACTCTTTGTGAGCAACGGTGCCGCATAAAAATTCGGGGTTACTGCATTACTACTGTCATTCCAATGAAAGATTGAGCTAGGACCATGCCAATTACCACGTTTGAAGGGGTGCACGGTTACAGGTGCGTAGGCTATGATGCGCAAAGACGATTGCTAGCTCGTGTTGCCACAAACTGCAACCGTGCACCCCTTCAAAATTGATCATTGGCATTGTCCTGGCTCAATCTTTCTTTGGAAAGACAGTGATGGTTTCTTCCAATTGACGTATTTCACAACCACTTCGATTGCCTGGATTGGAGTGGCAAAATGGTGGTCGAAAGCAGGATGCTCAACCTCAAATACATTTAAAACACGATATCTACAGTTAACAACTTTTGAATCCATTCAGCTTTGCCATCAAAGTTATTAAATGCTCTTATTGTTATGAAAGTAACTCAGTGAAAGCTAAAGCACATGTTTGACCTATGGTTTAATTATCCTACTTTCGACCGCCATTTTGCAGCACTCAGCATGGTCGGAGCTTCAATGAAATAGGTCTATAGGTCAGGTAAGCCTTGATAAGTCTTGTTCTAGTTATGTTGGAAGACGATGCCTTTCGGATTTCTAAAGAAACTCATAAACTAGCTAGCTGGCAGGGAACAGTATACATTATCTCACTTGTTTGTGTGACATCAATTGCTTTTCTTGGTATTAAATAATGTACATATGTTTTAGACTGAAGAAGACCAGGAACCTGAACTGAAATATATACGTCAGCACCTCAGGTCTTCCTTCCGTCATGTTTCATGCTTTCTTATGCCTTATCCTGGAAAAACAGTAGCCACTTGTGCACATTTTAATGGGAGTTTATCAGGTATGGTTGTAGTAGTTTATTTCGTGTCTAACTATGCATTGAAAGAGAGATACACTTTTCTTTTTCGTAACACGGCCACACTTTTAAATATACACAACTAAATAATAAGTAAATAAATAAAGCACTGGATGAATAAATAGATAAATAAATAAATAAATAAATTAATTAATAAATAAATAAATAAATAAATAATAATAATACGTAACGTAACATACATCAAATCAGTCTGTGTACACTCGCCCTCCCTCGTTTCTACTTGAGATCATGTCAATGTCTGCTACTCCTTTCCCTTTCCCCCTATCCCTGCTTATTCTTTAATTTTGCTTCTGCTTTCCTTATCTATCGCCCACAGTCTCCACCTCGCCCTCCATCTTCACATAGTACCTCACACACCCTTTTATCATTCAGACTTTCTCTTATTGCACTGCACCTCTCCATTACATGCCACAATGTCTCCTCTTCCACCCCATTCACTTTACACATTCTCTCTTCCTTTTCTCTCCAGTACTGCGATGCGCCAACTTCACTTCCCGTTCGATATTTTGCCAACATCAGCTTTTCTTTGTATCCCACCTCGTTACTCGTCCAATACTGTGGCTTTCCCTGCCCTTGTTTCAATTCTATGTATATTGGGTTAAATTTCGAATTTAGCATCTTCTGTTTGTTCCGAGTACACCTCCTATCTCTCATCCTCCTTCCCATTTCCTTCTCCACCTCCCAACCTCTTCTTTCTATATCCTCAATACCCTCTTCGGAGATTCCTAACTGTCCTAACTCCCTCCTCCTCTCTTCTCTCCAATGTAAACCCTTCTGTCCCTCCTCACACCTCCATTTCGCACAAACCTGAGTCCACACACCGTTATCTACTTCCCTTAATTTCGTCTCGTATCTATATGCCCGCCCCCATGTTCTTACCCACAACTGCTCTTTATCTACTTCTTGTATAATATAATTTGGTACGTTCCACTTTACCCCCAGCACCCATCTCCAATACTTCATTATCATTATCACATTCAGCAACTCTTGTTCAAACCAACCCCATATTTCTGCCTTATAAGTCATTATCAATTCTATCACAGCACGAAACATTTTCCCTCTCATCTCTACATCCCCTTTCCAGTATCTTTCCCTCATCCCCCAGACCACTCCTGTACCTACTCTTGCCTTGTTCTTTAAGTACCTTATATGTTCACTAAAACCATTATTTCCCTGCATCATCATTCCTAAATATTTAAATACTTTAACCACCTCCACTTCCTTTTAATCCCATACCCATTTCTCAGCTCATGCCTGCCTTCCCTCTTTCTTGACTATCTATATCTTGGATTTGTTATAATTTAACGCATCTGTTTCAGCTCCTCCGCCACCAACGCCATATCATCCGCATAAGCCAGGAGCCATACTTTTATGCCTTTAAACACCACCACTCCTTCTTGATTCCTCTTCAAACTATCCGTCAAATCAATGATGAATAGATTGAAGAGGAGCGGGCTAAGCGGACATCCTTGTCTCGCACCTCTAGTTGTCACAAACTTTCTAGTTAACCCTTCCTCCATTCGCACTCTGTTCGTCGTCACTTTATATATTCTCCTAAGCATCCTATACATTTTCCCTTTTATTCTCATCTCCCATAGTTTATTCCCTAATTTCCCTCTATCCACTGAGTCAAATGCAGCCTTTAAATCCGCATAGTATGCGTATAATTTCCCTCTCTTCTTCACCAATTGTTTTTCTACCATTGTATGCAGCACATAGACAGCATCTCTCGTTTCCCTTCCCTTACGAAACCCCATTTGATAATCTAGGTAATTTACCACTCTTCTCGGCCCATCTCATTAGTCTATCGTTCACAATCAGCGTAAAAATATTTTATGCCGTGCATAGTAAGGATATCCCTCTACAATTACTAGAGTCTTGTATGTATGGGTATCACTATCACATCTTCCCATTCCTCTGGAATCTCTCGAGAACTCCATACCTTGTTATGCAATTCTATTAATCCTCGTCTTACTCTACTTTCTGCATATTTCAACACTTCTTTCTCAATCTCATCTACCACATCCACTTTCCCTGACGCTATCCGTCCAATTATCATATTCACTTCTTCCACCCAAAAGTTATGGACAACATGCCATTGTCATTTGCTGTTCAGAATATGTCATTGCGTAACATAACAGAAGGATGTTTTTTATACCAGGCGACATTGGATCTCTTCAGTGGAAATCCCGCGGGAAATCCTCACATATATTTCGCCAACCTGCACAATGGCAACACATGACGTGAGAAACTGGCTGAAACTGAACTTGCTCATCGACAAAGCATGTCTTGTGTTAAGACAACTCTTCCGGAAGTCATGGAAAACTGAAATTGGACACGAATGGAGTGGAACTGATGCTGACATAAAAACGGTGTTAGCACAAAAGCAGATACAAAGAATTGGAAAATTACAACGTAAGACAATATTAACTGGTGACGTGGATTCGTGGGATTTGACAACCTTGCGGGCCATCTTGACATCTAAAGACTTTCTCAACCTAACTGCTAAGGAAGCAAATAACATAAATTGTATTGCAAAGATTCGTAACAAGCTTGCACACTGTGCTTCAAAAGGTATAACAGACGAGGAGCTAAATGCCCATTGGTGCACAACATCAGCTATTCTGGTACAGTTTGGCGAATGTGAAGCAGACTTGGAGCTGTTGAAACAGGAAAGTCGAGTGGGTGGAGTGGAATTCATTAAAAAAGAAGAACTACCTTGCTTTGCAGTCATTGAACAGAATTTGTAAGGTGTTTGATGATGGGAAAGTGTTCCTTTAGTCACTTTTTAGTCACTTTTCAGTCACTTTTCAGTCACTTTTTAGTCACGTTTTTAAGGTTAATTAGTCACTTGCACTTTTTTAAACCTACTTGAGCACTTGCAGCCCTGAATATGGTATCAGCATGATGGTGCACCACCACAATATGCTACAAATGTGTGCAGATGGTTAGATGGAATGTTTCCAGGTCATTGGATAGGAATATTAATTAACTCTCTTGCAATGTATTCCATGCCTTTGCTGTATTGCATATAAAGCTTCATGCAAATGTAATTTATTTTCCGGATTTTTGTAAGGAACCAAAAATGAGTTTACATTGTTTTATACTTGTGCTCTATCTATTATGGATCAAAAGTTAGAATTTGAATAACCTTGAAGGGTAGATTCAAGGTGATTTCCGGTATTAAAGTCTAAGCAGTCCCATCACCTAGAACATTATTGGTCATAGCTACAGACAGCATATCTCACACCGGTTAGGAATAAAACGTCCCAGGCGAGTTACCTGACTCATCATCGCTGTACAAGACAGTGTGAACTTGAACTATAGGAGAACAAACTTGAATGCATTAATATGACACAAATGTCTTGCTTTAGTGGCCCCTACCTCCCATTCAAGTTTGTTCAACTAGTTCAATATCACCCTGTATATAACAATTGCAAAAACTCACCTCTCTTGAAACAAAACATTCAAATGGATAAGTGAGCATGATGGTGATACTGAAAATAATTCTGGAAGCATTCATCAAGTCGTCATCCAAGCAGTAATTTTCTAGTAAGTCGCCTGCAATGAAAACAAATGGACTATTAACCAAACAGTATTTTTATCTGCAACAAGAGCATTAATTTCTTGAAGCATTTCCTAAGGATTTTAAATTACTACATTTATTTAACTTCATTTAACCTATTATATCAAATCGTAATATATAGTCAGTATTTTTAAAAGTTGTGTTTGTACAATTCTGAAAACTTTTACTCGTGCTTTTTGACTACAGTCTGCGCTTGTTATAACGAACGCCAACAGGGTGAGACATTTGTTCGTTATATCGAGCGGTCCCTAAATTGAATTCCCTATCGCTGGTAATCAAGCTGCTGGTATAAATAGAAAATTGTTGATATATTAAGCACCACGTTATATCCTGATATATATATATATGTATATATATACGTTATGATACTAGTTTACAATAAAGTGATCTGATAAAGTTACCCTGTGTCCATCCGGTGAAAGTTGCATATCCCAGAATGGCAAACAGAAAGAGCATGAGAAAAGCTGCAAATACGCTGATATGAGTGACTTTATTCCACTGTCCCTGAGTTGGTGTGTGCAGAGTTTCAAATATCAAGAAACTATTATGGTGGCAAACGAATGCTTTGGTGAGAAAAAAATCAGATTACATAACTACCATTGTAATTTGCCCATAGGATAAAACCGGTAGCTGAATTAATTACCAAATGCCATGACACCAACTGCTTGTATGACTCCAGTATTGGCAAATTGCCATGCATCTTCACTTTTCGGACTGTTCGAATGTACAAATTGGTTAAAGTTATTTGACATGCAGTGGAGGCAAATACGAATTTTCCATTACTTTAAAATGCATCGCAAAATGGCGACTTGGGGGGGGGGGGGGGTTTGAAACTCACACAACGCCCGAAGAAGTACCTAGTCGAATCAGGATGGCAATGGCCAAGACAGCAACAAACACCAATGACACTAGGGACACCTGCATTGTGAACCAAAGATAGTCAAGCAAAATTAGCAGTTGAAATGAAGCCATTAATTGTATGCAACTAATCTTACCTTTGCAAGCTTCGATAATTGCCTATACAGAGAAAGGGGAACTGTGATCAACAAGGTAACCATGGAAACGACAAAAATCCTGTTTCCTAGGATGCCAGCTGAATTTTCTACAATGAAAATTTAATTTGGTCCAAGCACTATAGCTGCACTCCAGAAAAATCTATTTGCATCAATTTTATACCAAACATGGTGTTATTGTAATGTTAAATCTTGAAATATAGTACATATGTTACCAACCGAACTGGAACTGCGTCTGCGTCGAGAGGGCGCCGGTTCTCTCCATGCAGACGGAGGATTTAGTCCCTGTTTACATAACGCAACGACGGCGCCATTGTGTCGACACGGCGGAATTGCGCGTACTAGGCCAACACAGACGGTTGTCCCTGTCAAAACAGTACCCTAAAGTTCCGTGTATAAGGCACGCGTTATCTAATGGAAAATCTTATTTTTCCCCAAAAATTAGAGTTGCGCGTTATACATGGGGTGCGCGTTATCTAACGTTAATTCTCATCTTCGGAAGGAATAGTGCATGATTTCTAACTTTTTGTTATGGGAGTTACGATATGTTTAAGTTACAGAGACAAAACTAATTAACCTAACATAACTAAAACTACTGTAGTTAATAATATGTTTGGACACGCTCTGGTGAAAATTGGTTTTGTGGCCAAACCCAAGGTAACATGTACACTGCTCACCCGCAACATACGCTTATACATGGGGTGCACATTATACACGGAACATTAGGGTAATCTTGATTCAATATGATGGCGGCTCCATGCATAATCCGAGCCCCGCTTCTATATTTCCGAGGGAGATTGCGTCGCATCAGGCATATGAAACCTGCCTTAAAACGGACGGCGAGATTGGTATGTATACCAAATTTCAACTGTGTACGATGTCGGGAAGTGCGTTAAAATGAGGTGAAAAGATCCCGAAAGCAAACAAACAAACCGATACCATGCAAGTGCAGTGTATATGTAAACTTAGTAAAAACAATTCCAGATTGTTTTGTATGCGTGCCGTCACTAAGATATTCCAGTAATTTCTTTGGGGAAAAATGTACACCTAAAAAGCATGAACTGAAAAGCTATATTTTGAAAGTATACTATGTACTGTATATAAGCACCTCCGCTAGAAACCAGACTGAACTCAACCCTGGGAAATCTACTGTGGTCCATCGGTTTGGCCACCGGAGGATTTGCAGTAGCCGCTTGTTGACCATTTTGTAAGGTAACACCACTCATGCCCAAGGTATTTTCTGGCCTTTGCCTTCAAAGTGGTGGCGAAATTTCGCCACCACTCACCACCAATCGATCACCTTTCTCATTTGTGCAAGGGCCAATCAATCACCTCCAAGGACAACAAACAACCGGTTCCAGCTAGTGCCTAGTGGACTTTGATGTCTATTTCTTGGTACAGAAATCTAGAATTTCAACTTCAACGTCCAGTTTCTATGCTGAAGATTTGAACTTTTGCACTCTGCCTTAAATATTTGTATATTTTCCAAATTGGGAAGTCTCAATATACAAGGGCAAATGAAATAATAATAGCTTTAGTTTTTTTAAATAAGAAGTTGTATAGCAGCGAAAAATTATAAATGTACACATGCAGGCTACATGTCTTAGCTATATTAAATAAAAAGTTATGTCTCTCAAGACTAAATTCTCTCATTTTGGCAACAGTTTTAATAAACTCTATTCATAAAAGTTGGTTTTCTGAATAAGTAGAGGTTTTATTAAGAGAGTTTTTTGTAACAATTTCCCATTTCTTATTAGTTTCCTTGAAAAAATAACTTAATGAAATGATGCTTCATGTACAGTTAATTACAGACAGTCTGTTCAGAGCTAACTTTATAGTGTCATGGCGGCGTCTCCATTTTCAATCGACAGCACTTCCAAGGCCAAATCTGTGATAATAAACCCAAATTTTGAAAATCGTACATAATAGGAACTTTAATTTATCGGAAATCTATCATACTTAAAGGTTTTTGCACGCTAAAACTGTCCAACAATTGTTGTATCGTGTTGTATAAGTAGAGTAGCGATCGCTTTGAAGCCACGCACTTAACCCCGTCTACTATATGTATATAGAATAAATAATTCATAAGCAGGTGATATTGTTATCAGAGTTTAAAATATTTTAAAATCATAATCCCAATTTACTTATTCTGCTAAAATATCCGATAAATGTGAGGCATTTAATTGGAAGAATCTTTAGTCTCAGTGAGGAAATTGTATGAGAAATGAGAAATGTTTGGAAAATTGTGTATACGAAACTAACTAAATTAGGAAATGTGACCAAATCTGAAAATGTTGACGAGCCAGCATCAATAAATCGATTAAATTGAGCTTTTTCGAGAAACCTTAATTAAACTGAATATGAAAAATGCCCGAAGGGTTGCATTCAACTGGTTTGCAAAATAATTGCAGTTTGTGAACGTGTTCAAACGCTAATCCGCAAAACAAACACAATTTTGCCTTTTATTTTCATACGCAGGTTAAAATATTAGGCCTAATCTTATATCTGGTTATTTTACTCAATTTCTTGTAGACATTGCTATCGAGTTTGTCCTGACAATGGCAATAAAAAGTAAGGTGACCTGTGGGAAAAAAAGAGATGAAATAAAATCACGTGACACGTTTGTTATGAGAAAAGGGTATTGATTGATTGGGTGTTGCGCAATCGATGCTCGGATTTTTAACTTAATTATATAGTTGTGTTTACACTTTGAATTTTAGTGCACTTGTGTTGCCGATTTCTAGCCTATAGTAGTAGTAGTAGTAGTATTATAAGAGGGGGGCTTTAAATTACTGGCTCGGTGGTACACAACGGTGAAGGCAATCGATTGGACGACTGCTGCAATTTATATATGCACTTTTTTGTGTTCACCCTTCACAATCATGTTTCCGGTTTCAATCGATATTACATTTGATATGTGAGTACGTTGACGCTTCTCTCTAACTCTCTCTATTCGCCCTTGTTTTATTCCATAAATAATATTTTTGCCCACATTTGAACTTGATCCGCTATGATCACTTAAACGGTATTATATTACAGAAATAAAGAAATATATAGGCCAGTTGTTGGTCGTTTCCGGAAACGACGTTATATATTTTCTTGTTTCTGCTCTATAATATGTTTTTTATAGTAGGCCTACGCATTGAATGTTTGACTTGCATTTTGCTATTCGTAAAATACCAGGGTTCATACGACTCGGGGAAACCTGGAATACCTGGAAAACTGAGGGTCAATGATATAAATATATGAATGCGTTTTACGTTAAAATTATTTACAAAAATGGCTGCAATAACACTACATAGAATCTTGATAGAATATGGATGAAATATAACACAGAGCATAAATACGAAAACCTGTGTTGGGTTTATTATGAAATACAATATAAAATTAATCTTGAACTACTTTTTATGATCTTAACATGGTTTTATTACAGTAATGTCTATGTCCTACTCGTATATATGTGTGTTAATTACATTTTGTACTTTGGAATTTGGCTAAATATAACTTTGAAATCGCGAGGTTAATTTATGCAGACAAGAAATATATAGTTGGATTGCACGTGGTTGCACGTTGGCTCCACCTATCGGCACATTGGAAATCGTGATCATTGCCTTTGCATTCTGTATCTGCTTGTGGCGAAGTTGCTCAGGTTCATCGAAGTTTTGGAATAGGGCCTATGCAAATTTACTTACCAAAATAGGTAAGAATCAATTAAGTATAAATGTTAATTTTATTTTTAAAAAAGCTGCAATTAATACAAAAAGTTTTGTTATAGTACACTCATTACATTATGCAACATGCCAATTATTAACTAATAGGAAAGTATGTATGGAGTGTGGAGTGTGGAGATAGTTGACCTTGGAAGGTCAAAGTTGCACGTGTTTCGGTGTGGATATTGAGTAATTTGTATGCAGCAAAGGTTGTGAGTGAAATGGAGCTGGGCCAAAATGGCCGACATGTAATCCTGAATGCAATTCATAAGATCGGCCATTTTATTTCGCTGTAACTGCAGTAGCTCAAATCGCCCGCAGCAGGCAAGCAATGAATGAAGGAATGAATGAAGTAGAAGGAAGGGTGGGAGGAAGGAAGGAAGGAAGTGACTGCATGGGAACTAGGAAGATGCTTCCTTCTGACTTATTGCTCGGTGGCCTGGTGCACTTGGTGGGGGGAGATTTTTATTGATTGAAACTCAAAAATGCCGTTATAGTTACGCCAAGGGCATTGTATACATGTATCACTTGATTTTGAAATTTGCATTCATATACCATATCGCATACGTACACGCATATACAACGTGTAATATTTTTTCCTGAAAGGAAACTGGAAGCTAGTGATTTTTCATCGAGAAAACGCCCTTCAAAATTGAGATGGTACAAAGAACATCGTATCTTTTTAGTCAATTTGTAGCTTACATCGATGCACCTATATATTGGCAAAACGTTTGTCTGAATCGGATAATTTCTAAAATACAATTGTAAAGTAAATTGACACTGATTCGTATAATATGAAATTTCACAACTGCAATATTAATCTTGATCTTGCTAAATAACTGGCATAAAGTAGTGGTGTGCGATATTATCGATAGTTTATGCACTATCGGAAACGGGCTATGGAGTAATCCGCTTAACCGATATTATCGCGATATTCGCCCAATATTCGAATAAAACTACTATCGACCGAACTGTAACATTGTCGTATAGCATTTCCTGCAGGACTGACGCCTCCATTCTGCAGGAAAAACTCAATTTCCTGCATGATTGCCTGCACGATGCAGTATGTGGTATCGATACTATCGGCGATAGTGGCGATAGTTGGGTAACATATCGATGGTAATATCGAATACACATGACGCCATTCGATGGGAACTATCGATAGCGCAATAGTGCCTATCGCTCACCACTAGCGTAAAGTTCGTTTTTGCGGTGCCCGATAGATGTCAGCACTGGTTACGCTACTGAAACTTGCTTAGGCATTGCAACACACACCTGTTGGCGCAATACAAGGGTGTACTAGCAAGAGTGTATGAAGGATGTAGACTCATTTTTCAGGACAAAATATAGTGTATTGTTTACGAATTATGCATGATGGGACCCCCCCCCCATTTGTTGAATGATTTGACTCAATAAAATCAGAAAGGACATTAGGGCAGTTGCGAGTGACGTCACGCCGCCATGTTTTCAGGCAACCGGCAGTTGTGACTGCACTGCCAGTCACGTGACTCGAGTCGCCATGTTTTCAGGCAACAGGCAGTTGCAGTGAAGTAACTGCAAATGCCCTATGGAGCAATGGGTTAATCCTTTACTTCCCAGGAGAAAACTTTCTGCACCATTGTGTACAGAATTTAATTTTGTGAAAAAGTTTTCAGGAAAACTGTGATATTTGTGCATAAAACAATCGTGCACAGTTCACCCAAACTTTTGTGCACAATATAATGTATGTGCAATTGCGGCAAAAAAAATTGCCGCGTACTGTGTGCTGCCGAAAGTGGACTGACTCCCAGCGCCCCTAGTGAGCTGAACGAAAACTTCTCCACTGCTATACCAGTCCATGTTAGTGCATAGTTTGCACTCCCTTCTCTTTCGGCAGCACATTGTAAGCGACAATTTTTTTGGCCGCAATTGTACATCCAATGTGTACGCTACTATGTGCAATGTTGCAAAGTTCGCCCAAACTTTTGTGCACAAAAATACTTCAAATTAGTGTACAATGTGCACAACTGTGCACAAACTTTTTTTACTTGGTTGGAAAAGAGAACGATTAGACTGGTGCAGGTACACGTACAAGTATTCAGCTGGGCCAAATGTGCCCTTTGCCGTTCTCTAACTTCCTTGGCCAAGTGTAGTACGGTTCTGGAACTACCAGTGAACTACCAACGAGCAATATTCTGGGATAAAGCCGTTGCAATGGTAATATTATAATGGATGACGACGAAGAAGAGGATTGAGTTTGAAATTTGGCAGTTGGTGAGCGGTGGAAAATGGGCATCTGCCTAGAATTGTGTGTGGGTTTGGATGCGAGCGAAAGTTGCTCAATCGACCATATGGTTGCTCGGATACATCACAATTTATTAAACAAGACGCTCACAATGGCTGCCAGTCGCGGCAAGATTAATCAATCCGATTAGAGTTTTCAGGCCGTGAATAAATCTTCATTTGCAACTAGCTCTAGCTGCTTTTACACTATATTCACAATTCTCTCTGCTCTGTCTGGTGCCTGTCACAAAATTGCCAATTTCATTTTTTCCCCTAGCTCCTATATAGAACCAGGATTTTTCTCCATGTCACCGTCATGATGATGCTATATGACGAGTCGTAAATATTGCAGGTGCACTGCATCCACGTCTATTACACTAGACACTTTCCAGGATTTTTCCGGCCTCCATTTTTGTAAAATTGATAAATATCCCGTCTTATTTGTAGAGCAAGTTACGGGAAGTTCAGTGCAGCCATTTGGGGTTTTTGTCTAGCATTAGACATAAACAAATACGTTTATAGCGGTAAATTGGATCATCTATATTTCAATTCTTGGCTATGATATTATACAGGGTGGGCAAAAAGTCTGGGCCCCTGAAATATATTGGAAACGGTAAACGCGACAACCGTGGCATGTGAGGATTCCTATAAAATCGTATCGCATCTTTTAAACCGTTGAAGTTAGCACGCCAGTTCCCACTGGAAAGTTGTTGAGCATCACCAAATCAGTCTAACTAAAAGATTCAGTATACAGTATATTATGGAGGCAACCCACGTACTTATTTATTTATAATGGAATGAGCTAACTGGAGGACAGGCAGGGAAGCCGCAGCAATGATGCAGTTGGACAATCCGGTTCAGCAAACTTTCTGAATATTACGTGAGTGGTCTCTTATAATATCCGTATGGAATATGTGTTATTACGCTGATTTGATGATGCTTTGCAACTCCCTAATTGGAACTAGGGTGTTAGTTAAATGCAAGTATCGTAGCCATGTTTCTGGTCACCGATTAGCGTGATAGTTTCTTCATGGAGCGTACTCCAATTTTTTGACAATTTTAGATGCAATGGTTTTCTTTACTAGACTTGTCCATTTAGTAGGCATACCTGTTAAATTTGATGTGTATGGAACGCCAATGCGTGAGCGCTTTAGCGCAGCCAAGCTGGCCGAGCATGCTTAGCAGCTGCTTATCAAGATGGTGGAATCAGGCGAGTTTTCTGTGGCTTACACCAATGAGCTGTATACGTAGAGGAGTGGCGACGAGTGTGTGCAGAACGATCTGTGGCTGATACGAAAAATTAGCCCCGCCCATCCGCCATGTTCCCGTGAAAAGCACTTGTATCATCGCTTGCATGCAACGCAGTTAAACATTTCACGTACATATTAAATAAATTCGATAAACAGGGTATTGTCTACGTTAATCCTCTAAAGCATTGCAGTGGATTTTTGATTTGTAGAGCAGATTCACGAAAACATTTGCGTGAACATGGCGGTAATGCTCTCCTGTCCAGAAAGTTTAACTACAGGTTACCAAGATAGAAATGCAATAACCTTGAAACTTATGTGCAAGGCCAAGTACGCTATGAATTTCTGATGAAAAAATGGCATACAGTGAAAGCCGTTTATATTCAACTGGAAGAAACCGTCCATATTGGTTTATTGTAACCAAAGTTTCTTTTTAGCCCACTTCTGCTACAAGAAACTTTGTGTCAGTAATTTTGGAAGTTAAATCTTAACCCACTGTTGGTTCCACAAGGTCGGCTCATCACGCGCCATCATACAACCAACTTGCATGCAAGTTGGCTGTATCAGATTCTAGAAATAAATTTGCTCAATTCCTTTATTTAATATTTGAATATATTGAGAACTTTAGCAACTGTCAATTATGTCCAAAGAGTTTTGCCTCATTACGTTTAAACCAGTTTATATGTTGAAGACCACGTTAAAGTTGCTGACTATATCAGGCGTTGAAACCCTATTACTAGCCAAAATATGTTTCCCGTATCAGAAACATGATTGATGATAACCAATATGCATATTTGACACGCAAAGTCGTATTCTCCTGCTGGGTCTGCAGATCATGCGTGGTGACTGTATCCGGATGGTGACACTAACCGGGAAAATAGCAATACTTTGTATGATAAAAGATACTAAATTCATATAGAGTATATAATAGTCATGCTGGCTCTTCTTATCTAGTTCCAACCTGGCGGCCAGGTGGCGCAAGGTTCCGCGCATGCGCAGAAAAAAATCTTAAAGATGAACT